>APFE031413482.1:40112-66094 GCA_000404065.3 Pinus taeda | reverse complement strand
TTCCACTCAATCCAAAAACAAGATTGGACGTCATCCCAATTCGTCTCCATTTCCATGAAACTATTCCTCAAGCGAGGTAGCCGATAAGTCACTGAAAGATTCATGTGAATAATTCAAAGGGTAACATAACTCATTCTAAAGTGTCCTGCGGTGATCCAATATGTATTGAAGAGAATTATGTCAAAACCCAATGGGGAGAAAAATGAGGAAAATATTCCATATCGAATATCAGTAGAATAAATTAGTGGGAAAATTCAGATCACCTGGACAAGAATGTGGAGAAGACCAAAACAAGATGGTTCCGGATACTAAGAAAAAAAGGGGTCTCTCCTACCAATCCTGGTTTTTTTCGCAACAGTTGCGTTCTTTCCAATGCAAGAAAAAGACTTAGAAGGATAAATCCCTCTATCAGAAGGGAAGTATTCTTAGGCAGCTTATTCGCCAAAAGCACAACAAAATGAAGAGAAATTTGTAATCATTCCGAATTTTACTATTTATTGAAGAGAAGGAACGGAAAAAGCTGGGTTCCTACTCGAACAATGAGTCTTTCTGTCCCTTGCATATTAATGTTGGAATTGTGCCTATTTATAATTACATAATCAAAATTTCATAATTTTATTTTATTTTAAATAGGCACAATTCCAAAGAAGTGAATCCACTCTCCTTTTTTTCAATCATGAATATAATGCAAAGTTATGGTTAGATTTAGGATTGATGATTCTCTCGAGAAACCTTTTAAAATAGGCACAATTCCAATATGTGGTTTTACATGGTGTTGAGATGGATAGACCAATAAATTTATTTACGGAATTACTTTCATATACATTTAATTAATACCCCTAATTATATCATAATACAATACTTCATGCTACATTAAAAGTTACATAATATATAATCAAAACAATATCAAAGTCATCACTTTGACCCTAATTGGCAACATTAATATGCACTACTATGTGACATATTATGTCAAGAAAACTTAAGAATCACATGCCTAAGAAAATTAAACAACAACATCAAATATTCTTCTTAAATGTGTTGTAAATATATTATTATGTTTGTTGTTTTGTTAATTCTTTTAACCATCTTGTGTTTCCCACTTTTATTTTAGTATTAAACGATGCAACTTATAATATTTAACTTTGAATTTAATAAATATTTATTTCTCAATGTTATTGAAAAAAAACAAACATTTGATTGAACCATAACTTGAAGGTCTTATTGCAACCTTTACACAATATATGGATATGGTTCAATATTCATGCATGAATTTTAGATATTTGTGTAGTGATTTCTAAAGCTTGATATGAAAATCATGCAAAAATAAAAAATGTCTTCTAACTAATAACCATAATCCAACAATATAATTTTAAAGAAAATTGAGATTATTTGTTTTAAAAATTGCACTTTTGAATACATAAATATATTCAACACCTTGAAAAACCTATTGGCAGGTCAATGAGTTACACTAAACGAAAACAAAATACTTTATAATTGAAAGAAAACGGCTCATATTGACATAAATAACATATTTGGGCTCATATTGTAAACACATCACTGGGCTTACTCGCTTCTGCTTTTTGCAATAAACTTGTACAAAGATTATGGCTTTACGCATTTTATAGTATTCTCTACTATTTAAATCCCTTGAAAAATATGACAAAAAAACCTTAAAAAATTCTAAGAAACTTCGAAAATGAATACATTACAGCTGTATAATTTTATGTGGAAACTTTGATGGCTGGAGATCCTATTTCCAATTCAAACAACACACTTTACATGGATTTACAAGCTGCTGAGCATGGATATCAATCAACCACAAAAATATACCATTCTTTAATGATAAGGAGTCTACTGTTTTTTATCTTTGCTGCAAGAGTTAATAAGGGCTAGAATCGACGACTTCCTAGAACATGATTTAAATAAGAGTTCATGCCGAGTGAGATGTGTCCAACTTCTTAGAACTTAATGACACGTAATCCTTAAAAATTCCACGTCCACTGCAATCTATAATTCCACGGAATGAAACCATTCCAAACACGCCACCCCACTCCTTACCCATCCCTTTTCCTAGAATTCCACAACCAGATCCTCGTTGTAATTTCCATGTCTCCTTGAGAAATCTTCAGTTGTAACTCGGGGTTAGAAGCGTTAGGGAGCCAAGGCTTGCTCTGTCAATACGCTTCTGTTGGTGGAGGGAATAGACAGATTCGAGATATAGATCTTGCGACCTTCATCGCTGCTCTGCTTCTTGCGTTTGATGAACCATAGCTTAGCCACTACCCTGAACCAACAGCAAAGGGCGGAGATTTAATTTCAAAATTGTCAAAAATTTTGGGCGGGACTCATAGTTGGAAATGATGGGCGGGACTTATCCACTTCACATCTCAATTTCTTAGTTCTTGGAAAAGTAAGACTACATGATTGGATTTGCCTATTTATCGCTTAGTTCCTGCAAAAGTAAGATTACATGATTGGATTTGCATATTGATCACTATTAATTTAGCGTTGACCAATGTAGGTTATAATTTTCTATGCAATTTTTCCCATAGAATAATTTTACTCAATTTATAGTGATTAAGGTACCCTACCATTACGTGTGATAGTGTAGGCATATCTATTTTAGAATAGGGCTTTGAGAATTTTAATTTAATTATCAATAATTATTAGGTGATGGTAGGATCCATAGAATATTCTAGAATATTCTAAGTGGTTATAGAAATCAAACATTAAGATTTATTTGCGAAGTAGTTATGTCATTTTCCCGTTTAATTAAATTATATATTTAAAAAAAAAAAATCACATCAACAAGTTTTATATGACATGAGTTATTTTTTTTTTGGTATGTGGTATTGATAACTGGTTATTGGGCAATGTTTATATAACAAAGTATTGGAGATCTTGATAAGAACACTATTTTTTTTAATATATATTATTTAATTTATCATTAATAATAATGATTATTATTATAAAAGTTAACTTTTATGATTTTTTTAATTACTGCAACTTGATATATATGATGAAGTAAGTCTTTTTTTTGTTTAACGTGAATTGTAGCTTATCAACATTTACTAGCTACCCTAGTTATTTAAGAAACCAAATTCTATATACACAAACTACTTACTTTGAATATTACAATTTTTGTTTTCTAATTTTAAATAAAGCAACTAAAAATTTTATAATTTTATTTTGCATTACTTCTAAATTTATTAAACTAAAAAAATAACCTTAAAATATTATGTACCTATAAAAATATTATAAAAGAATAAATCATAACACAGGCAACTCGAGTGTTTTGACACTTTTTTTCACTCAATTTTATTTATTTATCCTTTTAACTATACAATTTTGAAATCATTTTAATTTACATATTTAAATTATTTTTTGTTTGTTAATTTGTGTGAGTCTTCAGATGATTGCTTGCTTAACTTTTCACTAGTGATTCAATTGTTAGGATATTCTGACACATAGGAAATAGTGAAGTATAACATGGTCTAGGGTAAAGTTAGGTAAAGTGTGTTTCTTTACTATGTACTTTTGTAACTTGCACTCTGACAGTCACCATATGTTCTAGACATGAAGTGATCCGAGGGTTCATTCTCTCCTCCGTATTACCGACACTTGATGCATAGCTTAGCACCCGATTTGTCCATGATCTCTATTTAAAGAGCCTGGAAGGTCATTTGTAGGTTAACCATTCATGAGAGAAGCTTATGTAAATTTATTTCTTTTATTAATAGATTACTTGATGTGGCCACCTTGGCTCAGGCCATGGACTATTTCCCTCTTTGAGATTTTTAATCAGGTCAACAATACCGGTGTATTAATTTGTGATCTGTTTGTGAGCGATGTCCTTTTGGTGTTCTTTCTGAGGAACTTACCCTGTAAATTTCTACACCAATTACATCTAAACCATCAAAACCACACTCAGCTTAGGCCACACCAACCTTTAACATTAGATTTGATTATATTTTTCACACAGAATTTAAAACCCATTATTTTAACACAATGAAATGCTCCACTGTATATCCAATAAACTTACTTTACATATTTTAATTAAAAGTTAATTTTATATATATATAAATGTAAACAAACTAAAATAACTTTTTTTACTAGAAAAATGTAAGATATATTTTTCTATTTCTCATAATATTTTGCGATACATTATGTAATCCTACTAAAAAAAAGCCCCTTAATACATATTAATTTAAATAGAGATAATGTTTTTATTATAAATTTATTTTAATTTTAAATAAGATTATTAATTAAATTTATTATATTATAAAATAAATTTAATAATTATCTCTTAAATTTTTAAAAATTACAAATTCATAAAAACCTCTAAATATAAATACTTTATCTCATTTCTCTGCCCTTGAAATTGCGCTATGAAATTAACAATCTAAGAGCATCTAGTGAAAACAAATCATAAGATGTCACCGAAATTTCACAATTCTATTTATGATTAAACTCTCTATTGCCCTGGAGAATTGGAGAGAACATTTTAAAAAACCTTTGTTCTCAATTTTTCAACTTACATAGCTGGCCTGGTCGTTCCCGAACCAGGCATACCAAAGAATTTTCTCCGAATATTGGCATCCATATATTTGAAAAGATGAAATAACAGAAAAATTTGAAGGCAGACATTGAGTCGGTTCCAAAGGCAAGACCCTAACAATTTATATCAATGCATTTCCGTGAGCGTTAAAAGGGAAAACTATGTTAAGTAAGAAACCACCAATGTAATTTACAGTTAAATTTCAAAGAAAATGTGAATACAATGGTAATTGGAAGAACCCAAGTTAAGATGGTAATTGGAAGAACCTTATTTATTCTTTGATGATATTACAGTGTTCCAAGAGCTCAATGCCTTCATTTTCGTGCTCAACATATCGCCAAATTGAAGAATAAAGTGCTAGCAGGTCACTTTCTCTTTTAGTGCAGGGAATGATTCCACTTTATTTGTAAACATCAACTCCATGAAACAATCATTCCTATTTCAATCTTGGAATTAAAATTCTTTCTTGTGACATACTATGCTGAAAAAACACAAAACTGCGGCGTCTTGTCTGTGTCGCATTTATCACTAGATGAAGATTACAAATAAAGAAAGGTTTTCCTCTACTATAGACTCCATGAAGAATGCAAATAGAGGGATGTTCTCCTTTGATGTAAACACATCACTGGGCTTACTCGCTTCTGGTTTTTACAATAAACTTGTACAAAGATTATGGCTTTGCCCATTTTATAGTATTCTCTAGAATTTATATCCCTCGAAAAATATGGCAAAAAAACCTCTAAAAATGCTAAGAAACATCCAAAACGAATACATTACAGCTATACAATTTTACGTGGCAACTTTGATGGCCGCAGATCCTATTTCCAATTCAAACAACATGCTTGACATGGATTTATAAGCTGTCGAGCATGGATATTAATTTACCACAAAAATCCACCATTCTTTGATGTTAAGGAGTCTATCGGGGCTGGAAGCGTTAGGGAGCCAATGCTTTCTCTGTCAATACGCTTCGGCTACTGGAGGGAATAGACAGATTCGGGTTATAGATCTTGTGACTTTCATCACTGCTTTGCTTCTTGCGTTTGATGAACCGTAGCTTAGCCACTACCATGAACCAACAGAAAAGGGCGGACATTTAATTTCAAAATTTTCGAAAATTTTGGGTGGGACTCGTAGTTTGAAATGTTGGGCAGGACTGTTTGCATTAATTATGGTGGGACTGTGACATTTGGAGTCAGAGCCACAGAGTCAGAAAATCGGAATGCTGGAAAATACATGATAACCATTATAAAATTTTATTGGATCATGCGCTATGGAGGTATGGGCATGCCATTCATACAAGTGTCCTTTACATCAAATCGGGATATGGACTATGCATGTGAACCAGCCACATAGAGGCATTAAATGCCCTATAGTAGGCTGGTTAGCTCTTGCCTTCCACAAATGCCCTATAGTAGGCTGGTTAGCTCTTGCCTTCCACAACTTCGCTGATTTTCGGTACCTCTAACAATTGACTCCCATAAGCGAATACAGGTGGTGGATAAGACATGAAATTAAATTCATTCAATGTTACCTTTGCACCAAAAGATTTCAAAATTCAAATGCTTTCCCCTTGTGATTTTAAATTGAAAAATTGAGCACTGAATTTCTCCAGGGTGTTGAATAGGTAATAGATGCTTCTCTGCTTCATTTTGAGCCTCTCCAGCACCGGCGTAAGCACCGTCCCTCACTATAACAACATCCAAAATAACTCCATAATGGACATAAGCAAGAGGGTCCTCATGGCAAGATCTCTTCTCCATCTGAAGGTTGCAGCTGCGGGTGCTCTTTCTCGAGTAGGGGGTGTGGATATGATTTGAGATCAAATGTTGGCATTCAGATTATGTAAGCTCCCTTCACAATGCCACTAAAATCCCATCTAATAACATATTATGATTTCAACACTTTTAAATTAAAGGTTATATTGGGAATAAAGTACTACATTACTTTATTATGTTCTCTTTTTAATTGATGTTGCAAACTTTGCAGGCGAGGATACAAGCAGTAGCGTTGAAAGCAGAAAGTACAATTAATTTGCAGAACCAAAAGAAGTTGATACGGTTATTAAAATAGGTTTTGGAGTTTGGATACTGTAATGGATTACAGTATCACGGAATATCACTTTGGTGAAGCCCATGCAGCTAGACACAATATTCTCAGATTTGATTTGACTAATTTCAACGGAATACCAAATTAAGGCTATTGGATTCAATTTCAAATATAAAGCTTTCATGATCTGCAAGTCGAGCAAACATTCTCGGTAGGAAAATATGCACTCTGAATGCATTTACATATCATTTGTGTCATTTTATTAGGTTGTTGTTTGAGATAAACTATTTTGTGTATGAGTATATTACATTTAATCTATAAAATTAACTTTAATTTTCAGAAAAATAAGTTCAAGTTGCTTTTCTAATAAGTTTTCAGTTAGATTTGTTGACTACTATAATGCTAAAAACAAGAGCTAGTTCTGAATACAAGCAGGTTATTGATGAATTCTATAGCCCAGTACAAATATGTAAATTATTCACAATCCATTGAAAATTTACTAAATCACTCTCAAGATCAGTTGTACAATGTAAAATTCCATTCACATAATTTTCTTATGTTGGTGGTAAGAATTTCTCTATTTAGTTGGCAACATTTTTTTTGAAATTGTTGGTTCAAATAATGTGTTAATTTTTTTCATCGAGAGAGAATACTTTAATATACTAGATGTTTTAGTGATTTCTATCAAAATTGACCTCATGTAAGTAAGAACCTAGCCTCCTTGATTCGAGACCTTCAATGTAATATTTTTGACAAATTAAATATACAATAAAAAAAAGAAATATTCATTTACTACCAAAACTAACTTAACTTTGATTCCATAACTTCAAAGTAATAATTTTGACACATTAAATATGCAATAAAAAAAACTATTCATTTAGTTTTATTACAACAACTACTACTAATAAATGAATAAAACCCAATCCACCTTTGATCAATGAATGAATAAAAGGAATGAATCCAAAATGCAAAAGTTCTTTTTTTCTTGAAATTTGTAAGACCTTTGGGCCTGTAAATAAAACAAGTAATTTTTCTTTTTTTACTACAAAATGGGAAAAACCAAGATGAATATTTCTTATATAGAATAATTTATTATTGTTTATTTTGTCAAAATATATTATTTGAATTTGTTCTTTTTTAAATATCTTATTACATTATACTTAGTCATAAGAATATGATTCGTTAAATTTATTTAGCCTCCCAATATGTTTAGTTCTAAGATTTACATTATATCTAGTTATAAGAATATATTAGACAAGTCTTTTCAATAAATAAGATAAATGGGAAAAGAGTTTAACTATGAAAGGAGGGTAAAATATTGATGGATTTTTAATTGAAATATACCAAGTCATTTTATAATATTCAATTTATTTTTGTTAGTTTGACTTTAGAAAAAAAATACATAAATTCAAAATAAAAATAAAAATTGTTAATATATTGTTGTATGGAAAGGTTCTATGTGGTGATGGGAATGTAAAGATCTTGTTTGGTAATTACAAACTCTTCACTCTGATTGGTATTTAAAATAGTGAAGTATTTAAATCGTGTCTGCCATATTGTGAACTATAATTGTTTCAATTGATGAGTTTAAAACTTGTAAAAACTTTATAGTAATTCAAATTTGTATAAAACTTAGATACCAACACATGTTCTTGTTGAAAACGTACCATTAGAGCTAAATAATTAAGAAAGAAAAAAATCATATAAATTTAAATAATTTAATAAATGTCTTGCAAAATAAAGATAACTTATCAATTAAGTATATAATAAGGATATAATATTTTCCTTTTAGTTTTCCCCTACTGTTCTATATTTTTGTATGTGTGGGGCTGTGGTCATGAAGATAGATTACATTATGTTTAATTCGGCATGTGGCATTTACACGCCTTGGTATTGTAAAAAAAGCTATTTACAAATTAAGAAATTCTATAATAAAGTAGAACAAATACTTATGGATAAAAATAATATTACATGTTTTAAAATGCATATATGATTAACTAATATATTAATTCTTTTTATAAGTAATAATAGTAATAATTTAAAATAGTTATATTTTAGCTAAATTTGAGGATTTAAATATTGAAAATGTGAGATTTATCATAGTCTAAGTGTTTTGATGTCTATATTGTAAAAAGAGTTACTTACAAATTAACAATTTCTATCCTAAAATGAGGTGAATCTCCATGGATAACAATAGTGTTACATGTTTTATAATGTCTATATGATTAAATCATATATTAATTCTTTTTATAATTAATAATAATAATTTAAAGTAATTTATAATTTAGTTAATTTTCATTTCGATTTTAAAATTCTATTTGGGCAACATTGTGAAGAATTGGGAGCTATAAAGTAAGTGTTTTGATGTTGACCACATTGATGCCTATCATTGTTTACTAACTTATTACGAAAATATTAATAAAATAAGAAATACTAAAATAAATATGTTTAAAAAATATAGATTTATTTTAATATATTTTCAAATACAAAATTATTTTATTAATATCATTTGTAAATATACATTCTTATATGTTCTAGACATTTATATCTTACTTGATACTCATAACTATTATTTCATTGATTAAAATATAATTCATTCATGATATCTATTTAAAAAGAGTGAAGGGATAATATATGGGAGGTTGGGAGGAATCATTTTATGTACAATTTTTCTTTTGTACTAATATATTGTTTCAAGTGACTATATTACTATGGCCATAGATTATTTTACTCTTAAATATTATCAATTAAGTATTATGATATTTGATTTGGCTATGTGAATGGTTGGTTAATACATTCACATTGTGTGGAATACTTTATTAATAAAAAAGTTTCCTAGGATTTGGTATTTATATGGCTTTTTAGGATAAGCTCATTGTTCCATTATGTCAATAAGGTTACTTTTAGTTGTAAATGCTTTGAGATATATTCTTTGAATATGTCATTTTTTTTTTATTAAGATAATATTTTAAATTTTCTATTTTTATGCTTGCTATACAAATGTTTAGTTGTAAATGCTTTGAGATATATTCTTTGAATATGTCATTTTTTTTATTAAGATAATATTTTAAATTTTCTATTTTTATTCTTGCTATACAAATGTTGTTTCTCATGTGCTAGGTGTGATCTCAGCAAATAAAAAATAAAGACAAATTTATGGTCAGGATTCTTGTAAAATAAAGTCATAGTTCCTAATTGATAAGGGAACTGTGAACAACAAAGGAATGATTTCTGAGTTCATACTTCATGAGGGTCAAAGTTCTCGAGGTCATAGTTACTATGCGTCATAGTTCCTAAGGGTTAAAGATCTCAAGTTCATATTTCTTGTATGTCATAGTTACTATGGTCATAGTTCTTGTCGGTCGTATTTTCTATTGGTTAGAGATCCCAATGATAAGAAAACTCATAAAATTTCTTCAATGAGAATCGATGAAGTGCTCGTTACAAATTGAGAGGGAGGGAAATATAAATAGAGAGAGAAACTAGAAAATGTGTAAATGGAAATAGAGAGATAGAGAGTGTTGGCAATAAATTAGTCATAATGATATAAATAACTATTACATCCATATGATTCCATTCCATCAAATATCACAATACGAGGGTTTTCAAATTCCATAAAAGCAGTGTTTCAAATTGCACAAAAGTAATGTCTTCAAATTTCACTTCAATATATATCAAAAAACATTGCCAACTTGTGATGCATGGTCAATATGGTGTGTTTACTCACATTTTCTAATTATTCTCTCAAATTTGAAGTCACTATGTTGGAGTTTCCACATTCCACATTGGTAGGGTTTTCAAATTCCACAAAGATAAGGTTTTCATAATGCATAAGACTAACATAATTATATTTCCTAATAATGCACACACACTTTTGAGCAATGCTAATCAGGTAGCCTTGTTGGGGTCCTAATTGGTAGCTTGGGCCTTACAGAGCCTAGACAACAAGGAACATGTGTGACTTCTAAGAACAAGCACACATTATTGTGGGCATGTGTTCCTCATGATAGCCCCATTTCCAATTCTAGGGCATTCATTCTTGTGCAAGTTCCCTTAGTTGATTCTCACTAGTTTTGTCAATTGTGCATAGTCCTTCTCAAACTCTCATTATAGACTTTCTCACAACATTCCTTCATATACTTCATGCTAAGTGTTTTCTCATTAGTTTACATAGTTTCTTTCTTTTATCAGATATGTGATTCCACAACAACTTGCCACATGCTTATTTAAAATATAAAAATAGAGTGCTAAGTTATTTCATCATGACTATTCCCTAATTACAAAAGCCTCCATCATGTTTTGGTTGATTTCTTACACTTGTTTGAGAAACTTCCACATGTTTAATTTTATATATCTATATATTACACTTTTATGTTTATCTCATCATTCTAGATTTTTCATGGTTATGAGCATTGCAATAGGTTATCGTCATTCATTTCTTAAAACCCCATTTCTTTATACTTTTTTTTCTATCTTCTCATAGGTTTGTATTCTTTGAGGGGTAAGTTTGTTCCAATTTTGACTTCATCCATATGTAATTTAGGGAATTGCAATACTATTTCTCATTTGTAATTTCTCTTATTTCAAATTGAATTACTATAGTGTTATTCATCTATCTCAATTCTTTCAGAGTGGAAGAATTAAGTGAATCAACTTGTACGGTCTTTTTTTACCAATGGGTTCTAATTTGAAAAATTTATGTATGAATTCTTCCAGAGCCATTTTGAGGCATTAAACGATTTTGTCTGTGGTAAAAAAAATATCGTTTGTGCGATACCATTTAGTACTTGAAGTTTTTATGCAAAATTTATGCCTCTCGCAAGTTGATATACCATACTAACCACCATGGTACAAATCAATGCCATGTTAATCCCCGTTACTCATGCATATGGGGCTAGCCATGTGTGGAATTTAAAAAAGACTCCAGAAGGTCCAAAATCGTAACTCTAATTGAGGTTTGAGGGTGTCAAACCTTTCATATAGTTAGCTATTGGGTTATGTTAAATACTAGGCCACTAGGAGGGGTAGGGGTTACATTTCATGTTATTATATTATCTTCCATATTTGAGCAAAGAAATTGGGAGTGGGATGTTAGAGATAATAAAAAAGAGCTTGATATTTTGTAGCAACTTTATAAGCCATAGGTCTTAGGTAACTCTATAAAGAGTACCTCTTTCTTTGTATCTACACATTTTTCCATACTAGAGAATAGAGATCAAAGCAACCTCACCTTCTAGCTAGGTTTCTCCCATAAGGGTTTCCCAAGGGAAAAATTGTGCCTATTTTGGTTAGTGTGTGTATTTATTTTCACTCTATATTTATTGAATTTCAACTAATTTATATTTAAGCATACAAAAAATAAATAAAAAATTTGAGATCTAAAAAGAATTAATATTCGTAGTAAAAAAATTCAATATTTCTTAGATCTATTATGATGAATTCTTCCAATGGAATATCCATGATAATTCTGATCATCTCCACATGTTGCTTGAATGAATAGTGTCTTCTTTACTACCACATGTTACATCGATTAGTTTAACATATTATGTGATTGTATGTTATGTCTTCTTTGATGTCCTTTTCTTAATGTCCATGGTTAGGCTTTTATCTCCATTCTTCCTATCTTTAAAATGCAACATCCTCAAAGAAAGAAAATCCAATAACCATTAATTAGGAGGTAGGATCAACAACCATCTTGAATCCATTTTATATGTCAACCCATCATTCATATCAACTGGAATTGCATTTTCAAACTCTACCATGATCATGAAAAGTGAGAAAACTTTTGGTAAAAATCACATCATCAGAGTTTTGTCGGTGGGTTTCGAACCATCTAGTGTGGTTCATCACTGGACAAGATAAAGAACCAGATAATGGCATCGAGTTAAATAGATGGAGAAAAAATTTAGTTGTTATAATATAACAATTAGATTTGACTGAATAAATAATATTTTAATATAAGGAAATAATTGTCAGAATATAGTTGTTAGTATTGGCCACAATTGCCAAGTTGTTACTCTCATTAATCATATCAAACGATTATATTACGATGACAAGTATAAAAGACAAATAATACATAAAATGATTACTAAAATTTATTTTGCGACACATTACAACTATTTATTGGTCATATCTATATTCCATTTCCCTTGTAGCACTAAAGAAGGTTCCAAATTCCTTTATCCTCCCCTAATTAGCTATATCAGCCTCATTGTGTCTAAAATGTAATAATAAACCTTTATATTCACATAAAGTTACTCATATTCATGAAGTCATATAATTTCAATTTACTTTTGTTTTTTGAATGGTTATACACATTTATCAATATTAACCAAATTATCCTCATGATAACTTAGTCCATAATACTAAAATTAATATTTATACAAAAATTTAAATCACAATAAAGATTAATGTAAAATGTTTCCCAAAAATATCATATGAAAACATTAACTTCTTACATATTAACTTGTTTCATGTCTTACTTTTTTGAACTTATTGAATTGAGGCTTATGTGATCCATATCAAATTTTTGAGACAGGTTTTCAACGATAATCACATCAAAATTTATTTTCTGACATGTTTCGAGCCAGTAAGTGTGGTTCATCATGAGGACAAGATGAAGAATCAGATCTAGGCATAGCTTAAATAGAGAGAGATCATTCAAACAGTTAGAAAAAAATAGCTGTAATTGAACAAGAAACAACTAAATTTGACCACAGGGACAAGGTAACAGCTATATTTGACGGGTCCAAGAGACAATTAATTCATGAATTAATTTGTTTGATTTTTTTTTCCATGGAAAATCTGGGCAAATCAACCCCGAAGGGAATCTTTTAAAGCCCTTCGGCTGAATAGCATGGCCTAACCCCAAGGGCATCGAGGAGAATTGACCATGTGACCTCCCGATGGGTGAGGTACTTAACAACAGGGACTTGATCAGTTGAGCTAACCCTTGGAGCTTGAATTAATTCGTTTGATATAATTATTTTTAATCCAATTTAAAAATATACTAACCTAGGAACTAAAATCTAAATATTTATTAGTTTACCGAAAATAATCATTTTTAATTCATAGAACCTAAAAAATCTAACTTAAATCAAAATATTTATTATCTTTAATTCATATGAAAATATTTTGATTACCCTCAATAAAATACCCTCACAATATATTATATTATTTATAATAGTTAATTCTATTACTAAACTATTTTTATATAACCAATATGAATATTTTTTATTAAAAAAATAACTCATTCCAAACTATGATTACTATGGTTATTAACTAGTTTTTTTTAGAATAAATATAATTTTAATCAAAATGTTTATTATCATTTTTAATTCATATAAACCTAAATATATCTAATTAAAAATGTTTCCATTACTCATATTACCTTTACTAATAAAACGAATTAAATTACTCATAATATAGTATATTATGCTTTTTTTTATTACTAGTATTATTTTTATATAACCAAATATGATAAGAAAATACACCTAAATGATAATCAATTAATATATGATTATAATTTTAAGCATATTTAATTGTATATAAATTACCAAGTAAAACATCTACTAAAATTATAGAACTTCACCTCAATAATACGAGGGCTTTTTTTAATCCATCTAAAAAAAATAAAAATCAGCAAATCCACTCGATCAAGAAGACAAGGTAAAAAAAAAGGGGGAGGGGGATGGGGGGGCTAAGAAGAAATCGCAGGGATCCAACAACTGCTAATCTTCCAGCCATCATCCTTATTAAGATTTCCTAGCCACCTTTAGATTTCTATGGCCTCCCTAAACTTAATGATGAAAATGAGCAACCTTAGGAATAACCTTAACCTCCTCAATACATATATGATGCTTAGTCTTCTCCATGTGTTTAGCCAAGGCTGAAGTTTGAGTCCTCCCATGTTTGATGTCAGTTGCATCCTCATGAATCCTTTGATTAATAGAGCACCCAGTTTCACCAACATAGGGGGTCCCACACGAACAAGGAATAACATAAACACCTTTCATGTCCTTGGGGTCAACTGGGCCTTTAAAAAATCTAAGGGAGCTACGAATGGTGTTGAGGGTCTAAAGGTAGAGGGAACATTATGCCTTCTGAGGATTCTCGCAATCCTATCAGTGGTTCCCTTAATGAAAGGGAGATGCACCCCTGCGGCTTGATATAAGGGGTCTTTCTTAACCTTGGGACCTTTGCCAACTCTGAGGAAGGCTTTTAGAAATTGTTGCCTACTATAACCATTATTAAGAAAAAAGTTAAGAAGATGGTCTTCCCTTTATCAAGGTTCCCTTCATCAGAGATTCTCAACGCATGAGTAGCAAGTGTGTTGAGAACACCCCTTTTTTTAGCATGGAAATGGTGAGAGTTTGTATGAAGATACTACTCAGTATGAGTTTTCTTACAAAACAACTTGTGGGAGAAAGAACCATCTTCCTTCTTTGAATGAGAACAGGAAGGAAAGGTAGGCACCCATCAACTTCTTGCTCCATAGCAAACTTTATGGAGGAATATTGATTGTTGAGATGTTGAAAAAATAGATCTAACTCCTCATGGCCATGAGGCCAGATGACATTAGTATCATCCACAAATCTTTCCCATAACTTCGATAGGAGATGGGTTGATGCCAAAGCCTTGGATTCAAAGTCCTTCATAAAAATATTAGCCACAACAGGGGACAAGGGGGAGCCCATGGCCACCCCACAAGTCTGCTCATAGTATTCCCCTTAAAAGCAGAAAAAAGTAGAGGTAAGACAAATCTCTACTAAATGAGCAATATCAGGGTCAGTGAGGTGATTAATGACCTCAATGGCCTCCTTTATAGGAATGCAAGTGTAAAGAGAAACCACATCAAAGCTAACAAGAATGTCCTCAAGATCACACTTTATGCCCTTTAACTCATTGACAAATGAATAAGAGTCTTTGACGAAGGACTCTGTAAGCCCAACAAGACGATGAACCACACTTGTTGGTTCGAAACGCGTCAGCAAATAAATTTTGATGTGATTATCGCCGAAAATCTGTCTCAAAATTTTTCTGAACTTGTTATAGAAAATTTGAATTCATTTTAATCATTCTTTTGAATTGTAGAATATGCAATTCTCCAGCTTTAAAATGTTGTTAAAACCATTACACTAAATTATATCTTAACAAATATCATATAAAGACATTACCAATTAAATTAAATAAAAATAGAAATAAAATAAATCTCATTTAAAAATATTATTAATTAAATGAAAATAAAAATAAAACACAAAAAGATTAACAATTATACTTTACCAATTGTATCATGAAAACATATAAATTATAATCATTGGAAAATATTAAAAGAACATTTCAAAGTGAGAATGTATCAGAAGAGATTAATAAAAAGGTACTTGTTCACCTTGTGAATAATTGATTTTACTCTTTTAATTTTTCTTCAATATTTTATTTAATGACTTGGTATTTTATATGTAAGAAGAAGTTATACAATATGGATGCAAATGCGTTTCCTAAAATTGCTTCTAACTTTAGCCAAAACCTCAAGGTACTTGTTCACTTTATAAATAATTGATTTTCCTCTTTTAATTTTACTTCAATATTTTATTTAATCATTTGGTATTTTATATATAAGAAGAAGTTATACAATATGGATGCAAATGGGTTTCCTAAAATTGCTTCTAACTTTAGCCAAAACCTCCACCTTCCACTGAAGTGAGGGTGACATAAGGATGCCGAGTCCTGGCTAGACCATTGGGGAATAAAGAGGAGATCATCTTGTAGCATTTAGATAATATCAAAGATAATATTGCTTCCAAATTTAAAGATAAATTGTGGGAAAATAAAGAGTTGGAAGGAAAAAAGGAAAATGCAATATTATAAGGAGGTGATCAACCCCCATCTGGAAAACCAAAATTATCTCTATTTCTTGACTAGTGTTAAGATGAAAATGAACATTTCCAATATTATAACTAATTCTCATGAGCTTCATAGTGAAATTAGGCATCGGTGAATTCTCAAAACACCATGGGATGAAAGAGTTTGTCACATGTGTAGGAATTGGTGAATTCTCAAAACACCTTGGGATGAAAGATTTTGTCACCAATAATAGGAGGGTTGAAGATAAAAACAATTTCTCTTAGATTGTCCATCTTATATTCACATGAAAGAGTTTGCCACCAAGCCCGAGGGTTGAATATTGACTCACATTAAAACACTTTCTCTTAGATTCTCCATCTTATAGTAAAAATCACTTTCTCTTAGATTGTCCATCTTATAGTCACATTAATTTTTTTTCTCTTAGATTGTCCACCTTATACTCACATTCAATTCCATTCAAGCTTATAGGAATTACTAGTCACATATTTCAACTTATTCAATTTTTTTCCACACAATCTAACATGTCTTTAAATAATAGAAGTTAGATGGAGGGGGAATTAAACCTGTTAGCTACCACTACAATTATTGTCCTTTAACAACCTTCTTAAGATTTTAACTCATAAAATATATGGTGATATGGGAACCCTTCTCTCACTTCTTTTTTAGCATGTAAATAAAACGTTAAAGAATCATATTCAATCTATTACCTTCTTAAGGTTTGATAGACTATATAAGCCTTAGTGGGCATTAATCATCATAGTCATCATCATTATACATCCAAATTATCATTTCACTCCTCTAATATTATTATAATAATACAATAATTTTTATTTTTATTTTTATATATAATAATTCAAAAACTCTATAATTAATCTTTTATTTTTTAAAATTTTATATTACCTTTAATTTATCTCTAGATTATTACTTTAATAATAGTTATCATTAATTCATAACAAATTTAACTTTTTTAAATCCTAAATTTTCGAGAAATTAAAAACATATAATTTAATTATTAACTAGAAATAATTACATAATATTTATAATTTATTTAAACAAATTTTCAATTTTTTAGATAAGTCAATAGTTATAATGAAAATATTTAAAGTCCAAAATAACCTTAATAAAATAAAATTTATTGAATTATACATTTTTTAAAATATATTAACTTGTACTAGATAAACAACTAGAGTAACATTTTGTGTAAGAAAATTATAAATATAATTAATTATATATTATTAGAGGATTATAATGTAACAATTTTAAAATTCAAATATTAAAATAGATATTCATTCTCTATATTTTATTACAAATAATTATTCTCCAATCTTATAGCACTAATCATATATCTCAACTAAAAATAAAATCTCAAATAAATATATACAACATACAAGCCAAACAACTTATAAAATCTCGTTACATATGTTTCATTACCTAATACGCTCCATGACTTTACTTACACTCTTACCATCGTCACCACAAGTTGGAAGGTCGAATATTTCATAACTCACAACACACCCATCATCACTACTCACCTTATATCACACACTCTCTCTCTCTCTCTCTCTCTCTATATATATATATATATAATTTACATGACTTTCCTTCATACTGTTAAGATTATATATCAAGGTTGCCTTTTTATAAAAATACAACCAGTTATAATAAAATTAGAATAGAATCAACTATTAAAAAATGATGAAGAAATATATGGTTCTATTTGACTTTAATGCACTCTAGTGGGATGGATTCTCACCTTTGGACAATTTTATGTATGTTAAAGGGAACACAGAACAATTCATTTAAGTCAATTGTATCTTTATATTTGAATTCCTTAGTCTCTTGGAATTTGCAGTTATCTCGATCTGGGATCACAACCCTAACTACCTCCATCATTGGTTTGTTTTGCATAAATCCCTCGGGACCCTTCAATTTTTTATCTTATGGGTCATCTGGAGAGCACGTAATGCACTAATCTTTGATTCCTCCCAACCTTCTATCTATAGAACCAAGTCTTTGATCATGACATACTTTAAAGAATTTTCTCATGAACCCTTCCCTTCTCCTTGCCCATCTCACTCCTTTTATCTTTGGTCTACCTTTCCATTTGGATTCTTTAATGGAGCTAGTTCCTTTGGGTCATGTGATTCGATTTGGATTTTTTAATGGAGCTAGTTCCTTTGGATCACGTGATTGTAGAATGATCATTTATCTAGAACATGATCATCTCTTCAGATTCCTTTGGTTTGGTAAAGTTGAAATAAAAAGTATTTGGTAATAATACTTTTAATTAAAACTACCCACAACCAAATAAATATATTTATTTTTGTTTTGAATTATGATTAACATTGTTTTTTAATTTAGAAAATATTTTACTTTTAATTTAAAAAAGAAAATTAATTACACATTTCCTTAAATGTAAAATATTTTAAAAAAAAAAAATAAAATACAAATTTTATAAAAAATATATTATTTTTTAAATTAATATTTTTAATAAATTTTAAAAATATAAAACTATTTAATAAAATTTCTAAAATAATTATAATATTAATAACAATTACATTGGTAAATAATAATACTAATATTTATAATTTTATTTTTAAATACCAATTTTCCATAGATCAATATTTGATATTAACGGTTATTTCAATTTTAATAGAAATTGTAATAACTAAAAACACATTAATTGTTTTGAACGTAGTGTGGTGAACAGCGCAGGATTCTGACATTTGGTTGCACCATAGACCTGTGTACATAATTCTCCGGCAAACACACTTTCCGGTTAACCGTTGCGGAAATGGGTTGACGCATCATGCGGATGCTAGATGATCTCTATGGGCGAATGCTATTTCCAACCCTATAGAAAAGTTAATGCACTCTAACATGGCGAAATAGCGCTCGCCGTCTCTCTCCATGCTCCATTCATTTGTTCAGGTCCTGTGAGAGAGAGGGCGAGCGCTATTTCCCCGCATGTCAAAGTGCATTAACTTTGCTATAGGGTTGGAAATAGCATTCTCCAGAATTTGATGTACTTATTTAGTGTTCCAAGACGTATTTAATGTTTCAAGACATATTTGATGGTGATGACAGGCTGCCCATAGCCTGCAAACCAGGATCATTACACAATTACCATGCTTCTGCCAACTAATTCAACCATGACCTTTTAAAGCAGTGTTCTCAATAGTTATATAAATGTTATTATACCAAGATCTTCAATGCGCTGACTTTAAAATACTCTAATCCGATTAAACACTGACATCAGATCATTGAGGAATGGGATTAATTCCCTCCAGTCTCTCTCTTCTCCAAGGCACGTGTAATTGTTGGAAACTTACAATAATCTTTCAAACTTCCGTGCGCATATCCATTAATAGAACTGTGTCAATATACTCTGCCCAGAACTGCAATCTGATATATGAGCGGAAACCATTCGGAAGTCTGACAGTTACGCAAACTCTGAGAAACTGTTTCATCGTCCACTTAACTACTCTCGGAGGCGGAGACAACCCTCGATGCCGTAGATTGGTTACATGCATGAAATTGCATAGCAAATACGAGCATAGTGCCACAGAACAACTGCCGCAGAACTTTTTATATGTGTGATAATGCCGAGAAACCACTCAGCAGGAGAGTTTGTATGTATGGCGAGGTCACAAAGTAGCAAGACCACATATGTATATAGCGAGACCATCTATCAGATACCGGAGAAAAAACATCAAGCGGAGAATTTAAGAAGGCAACCAAGCCTTCCAACACACGATGAATCAAATTATAGAGTACATTCATCCAATTTAGCAATTTAACAATACATCATCCAAACACCGATAAGTCATCAACCGGTCTTCAAACATATTCATAGTGCGCCCTCAACATATTAACACACAGGTTTTAATCGGTTTCAAGGCCACGGTTCACCGTTCGAAGCCACAGCGTTCCAATAGAGATCGTCGACTTTAATTAACCAAACATCATTCATTTTCTTCAGAACGCCGAGAGGGATTTTTCTTTTTACTACAATACTTTGCATCACCCCTCTCTCTGCTACCTAAGATGAGAGCTCAGCTGCCCCTTTATTTATAATAATAATGGACACATGCATAGGAATAGATTAGGCTTAGAAAAAGCAGGCTTTTTCCTTTTTTTACACAGTGATTTAAAGCTTGAAGCTTTATCCTAATTTTACTGAAAAATCATAGCAATCCTATCCCAATCCTAACAAAATACTAAAATTATCACACCCCTTCTTTATTCCATATCTACAGATGAAGAGGGTCTTGATGCTCCTGCATCAGACTCCTAAGGTTGAAAATGATCATGATCTCCTGATCATGTGGTTTGTGGTCGTGATCTTCCTGGATCCCATACTTTGTTTTGCAACCATCCAAATGCTTTATTCCTTTGTTGGCGCTGCATTCCTGTTGTCCTTTCCTCCATCTTCTTCTTTCTGTCAATCAGCTTCAAGTCCCGATCGATCTTGATTGCTACTATTTCTATTTTCCTCCATTTGGGTTGCTGCATCATCAGCTGCCATATTTCTTCAATCTCTATGTCCCCAATTTCTGTTAATTCAGCTGCTACCGTAGAAGCTACTTTCACTGCTGCCATAGATGTTGCTGCCTCCCAAGCTTCCTGTCCCTCTGCAACATCCTTTGGCTCATCACCTGTAAACACAATCAAATTGTTGGCATTAAAATCATAAGACCCATTGGTCTTATTTGTCGATTCAGTCACCAACTTTCCTCTCTACAGCTTCAAGTCTTTTTCTGGACTCAAAAAATTTTCATTGGCTTTCTCCTCAGCTTTCTCTGGCAATAATTCAGCATGCATATTTGTATTCACCAGGAGACTGTCAGCTAGTCTCGCCTTCTTACCATCTTTTGCTTCATGACTATCCTTCATGAAAACTTCCCTATCATATCCTGGATTCTCCAACCAGTATTCCAACAGTGCAATTTCCTTGTAGCATTGTTGAATCATCACATCATCATTTACAGTCCCATTTATCTTGGCATCCTCTTTCTTATGTCATCTACTGTGGCTTTTTGCTGAACCTCTGCTATGACTATTTGTAGTCATCTTCTTCTCAATCTTTCTTCACGAGCTCTTTTGCAACAAGCCTCTGCAACAGCTAGTCCTCCTGGCTGCAATCTTACCTCACTAAGCTCTCCTCACTTAGTCTTTTTGTAAGCATGGGTCCTCCGTCTGGAACCTCTTCCTGAGCAACACCTTTGCTCCTTCTAGGCTTCTGAAATCTCCCACGCTCTCTTGAGAACACTTCAGTTGTTCTCTCTATCCAATTCCTTATTAGATTCTCCAGGTTCACTGCCACTTCTCTGCAACCATAAACTTCAATTCATAAATTTCAAATCAAAAAATCATCTCACCTTTAAGATCTTGCCTCATCTTGTCTTCTTTCCACTGCTGCACTCTTCTTCACTTGTGTATGCTGCATACCAAATTTAAAAATCTGATCTGTATTTCAACTATTCACCACACTTCAAAAAAAAAAAAAAACATACTTCAATTCTTCAACAAAACAAAGCAACCACTCTTCTGAAAGTAGAGCCAGGCTCTGATACCACTTGATGACAGGCTTCCTGTAACATGCAAACCAGGATCATTACACAATTACCATGCTTCTGCCCACTAATTCAACCATAACCTTTTAAAGCAGTGTTCTCAATAGTTATATAAATGTTAGTATACCAAGATCTTCAATGCGCTGACTTTAAAATACTCTAATCCCATTAAACACTGACATCAGATCATTGAGGAATGGGATTAATTCCCTCCAGTCTCTCTCTTCTCCAAGGCGCGTGTAATTGTTGGAAACTTACAATAATCTTTCAAACTTCCGTGCACATATCCATTAATAGAACCGTGTCAATATACTCTGCCCAGAACTGCAATCTCATATATGAGCGGAAACCATTCGGAAGTCTGACAGTTACGCAAACTCTGAGAAACTGTTTCATCGTCCACTTAATTGCTCTCGGAGGCGGAGGCAACCCTCGATGCCGCAGATTGGTTACATGCATGACATTGCATAGAAAATACGAGCATAGAGCCACAGAACAACTGCCACAGAACTTTTTATATGTGTGATAACGCCGAGAAACCACTCAGCAGGAGAGTTTGTATGTATGGCGAGGTCACAAAGCAGCAAGACCACATATGTATATAGCGAGACCATCTATCAGATACCGGAGAAAAAACATCAAGCGGAGAATTTAAGAAGGTGACCAAGCCTTCCAACACACGATGAATCAAATTATAGATTACATGCATCCAATTTAGCAATTTAACAATACATCATCCGCACACCGATAAGTCATCAACCGGTCTTCAAACATATTCATAGTGCGCCCTCAACATATTTACACACAGGTTTTAATCGGTTTCAAGGCCACGGTTCACCGTTCGAAGCCACAGCGTTCCAATAGAGATCGTCGACTTTAATTAACCAAACATCATTCATTTGCTTCAGAACGCCGAGAGGGATTTTTCTTTTTACTACAATACTTTGCATCGCCCCTCTCTCTGCTACGTGAGATGAGAGCTTAGCTACACCTTTATTTATAATAATAATGGACACATGCATAGGAATAGATCAGGCTTAGAAAAAGCAGGCTTTTCCCTTTTTTTACACAGTGATTTAAAGCTTGAAGCTTTATCCAAAAATCATAGCAATCCTATCCCAATCCTAACAAAATACTAAAATTATCACACCCCTTCTTTATTCCATATCTACAGATGAAGAGGGTCTTGATGCTCCTGCATCAGATGGCCATTGAAAAAAAATTATCGTCACTTTTGACTTGTGTTATACACTTGTAATTTCTCAAAATGACGTTTAATTTCAAATTTCAACCGTCAAAATTAATAATATCTCTACAAACAAACATGATGCTTAAAATTATGAATGGATTGAACTGGTCGAGAAGAGAGTTCAAACTTAGTGGCTTACGGTTTTGGTTTGGAAAGAGAAAGGCAAAGAGATATAATTTAATTTTATGATGATTGAAGTCTTTATCTATTGAATATTTATAGAAAACAAAATATATAAATCATTTATCATTTCACTTTTATTGTAAAATATATAATTATTTATTTTATAAAAATATATGTAAATTTTATATAATTATTTATTTTATATATTAAATAGATATAAAGTAAAATCAATTATTAATTTTTCTATATTGAATATCCAAATCATGTCTATCTTTGCTTTCTATATTAGAGAAAAGATTATTTAACCTTTATGGACTACTACAACATTGTTGTTGTGCACCACTATTGTTCTCCTATTCACCTTTTCTTTGTTTAAAGCAAATTTTTCAAAATTACCCTGTCTATATCAGAGAAAACATTATTTAACCTTCATGGACTCCTGCAACATTGTTGTTGTGCTCCCCTATTGTTCTCCTATTTACCTTTCCTTTGTTTAAAGCAAAATTTTCACAATTAGCATGTTTAACATAACCATTTTATTTAGCTTTTCACAAGGCTTCATATTCAAATAAGCCTTGGTTAGTTTAGCTAATTTAGGGAAATACAAAGTACTCTGGGAAGGAGATTAATGAATTTTGAAATGTAAAAAGTAGTTGAAAAAGAGTTTTTGATAACGGGAGGTTGATATTCATAAATTTTATTAAAACATGGAGATTAAAAAGCAAAGATTAATGAAGGATGAAATGAAAAAACTAGTTGAAAGATAGTTTTTTGATAAAAAAGGGTTGATACTCACAAATTTGCTTAAACATAAAATGAGAGGCATGAAAAATAAAGTTGAAATGCAAAAGGTAGCTGAAAGAGAATTTTTTGATAAAGAGAAGTTGATACTCACAAATTTGCTTAAAACATTAAATGAAAAGCGTGAAAAATACTAAAACGTCATCAACTTTTTGTTGGGCAGCAAGAATTTGAAATTCCGAGCCTCATTGGTGATTCCTTTTGTCATTTTTGCGAAAGCATATTTTTGTGGCTGAAGTCAAAGTATTTTACTGTTATGATAGTTTTTTTCTTTTTCTTTTACATATATATTCATTTAAGTGGTTTAAATTTTAATGAATGTTTGTTAAAATTTTAAATTTGATTGTATATTTTATACAAATATGTTTTAATGGTTTTTTTTAAGGATATTGGATTTATTTATTGTGAAGAGGCAAGTTCAACCTCAATGAATAAGAGATGTTATTTTGTTTAATTATACAGTGATATTATTATATTTAATAAATCAATATTTTTAATTACTGTATATTAATATTTAAATTGTATTTATAGAGATTTTTTCTCTTTATTGTTAAAATCTTAAGTAATAAAATTTATATTAGTATGGTCAAAAACAGAAAAATAATTAATAAATGAAAATTTGTTTAAAAAATCTTAATTTAATAATCCAAAAATGTTCATCTTCTAAATAACAATCCCAACCTTTAAACTAAAAATTAACAATCCCCACAATTAAACTAAAAAATTGCCAAATAAAACATCACACTTTTCCACTTTAAAAGCAAAAATAACGCATTAAATTTAATTATTATTTGTTTCGCCACATATAAAATCGTCGGTCCTATTCTTTTCCACCAATGTTCCAATTCACCAGCACCTTCATTGACCAGCCATGTTGATCGGAACGGGAGGTAACCCCATGCCTAACAGAAATTGCTCAGGTGGGCTCTGTTCGCCGACATTTTATTTGAATTGGAGCATTGCTACTATGATTTTTCAGTGTATTTTAGAGACTCAAAGGTTCGCTTGTGTTACTATCGTCCAATAGATAGTTGTGATGTACTTTTTTTTGTTTTGTTTTTAGTGTCGGGGTATTTCATTGTTTTCGAGTTTCTTGTACGTAGATTACCAGTGGCAGTCATTTCTACCATTTTTAGGTTAATTAAATTTTTAAGATCTTGATACTAAAGCAACTTTTATTATATGTGCCAAGTCATCAATTTAATAAGTTTATCTAAAACCCTAACATGGTGTTTACTTTTTTAACAGTTTAGTTTTTATTATTACTGTGTTTAATGTCGCGGTTTACGGTGGGTTAACTAAGTGTTTTTCTATTTGGAAGGTTTGCTTTAAAACCTAAATTGTAGTCAATTTAAACACTAACTTTACTTAACTTGTATTCAATTTAAACCTTAAATTGTGGTTTTCTATGTTTTTAATAGCATGAATCTTTGTGGTTGTGGTGTGGATATATGGATTATTATTTTGTAAGTTTTTTTTTTTTTTTTAATAATAGAAGAAATAGCATGTGGTGTAGTCTTATTACATGTTTAACATAAATGGTTTTTTTTTTTTTTTGTTAAACTTTCTAAACTAGTAATTTTTAAATTTTAAAATTTTCGCTTTTAATTTACCAAGATGCAAGCGTGTGGGTTTTTCTATTATATCAATAACATATTAATAATAACGTTTATTAATATGGCTATAACGTTTATTAATATGGCTATACTAATAGTTAAACATCCCCATTTCTTTTGCTTTTTCTAGAACTTATTTTCTATTA
>APFE031413482.1:0-27917 GCA_000404065.3 Pinus taeda | reverse complement strand
AAATGATGAAATAATAGTTTTTTTTTTTTTTTATGAATATCATGTCAAAAAATAATAATAATCACAGTTTTTTTCAAAAACTAATGATTCACATAAAAATTAAAGTGAAAATCACATAATACAAATATTGAACATATAACAACATTAAATGAATTCTTATTCTTCTCATAAAATGTCAAAGTCAAAACATTACAAGTACAACTAGTTAATAGTTACACAAAATGAGCTTGATTTCGAAGAATAACTTAAATTTTATCAATAATATCACGTAATCCAAACTCTTCATCTTCTATAGTTTCATCATTGTCTTCTTCCACAATATTTTCTACTTCAGATTGGTCATTTTCCTCTTTTGATGGATCTTTGATGTGTGCCAATATCTGAATGTATGCATTTCCAACCATTCCATCTAATGTTGGTTAAGGTTCCTTTTCCTTTTCTTCCATACGTGATTCATTAAAATCCACTTTCCTCAACCCAATTTCTTGCATTGCATTTGGAATAAATTGAGGAGCATTAATTCTTTGCTAAATAAATTGCACTGTATTGGGTCTTTTTCAATGGCAATGCAATCTTTTCATTTTTGTAGGCAACATTCTAGTGTTTTACCTAATTATCAAGTACAAAATAAATAATGAAGTAAATTAATATAATCACATATAAATTAAGAAAGAATATATTGAAATTAAATTTTATATAATAAAACTTACTTGGGCCTCAGAATAGATCTAGAACCCATTTCCTTCATTTGAACATATGTCTATAAGATACTTAATCAATTACTGTGGTTTTTAATCAATGTTAACTATCTCTCATTTTGTTCTTTTATCTTCATATGTTAGCTTTTTTTACCACAACATCATAAACCAATACTTGGCTATGACTCTTTATATCTACCCGATTAAGAAGCATAGACTTATAGCTATCATTTTTGTCCATCTTTCAACATGGATGAACCCACATTCACTTATAATTGGTTGATCTTCATGGCTAATAAGATTTGACTTTTTCCTACTATAACATGAAATAGTAAAAGTTCAATTAACTTGTACGTAAATGATTTTTTTTAAATTAATCAAACATATAATTTCAACGTTTTACCATGTAAGTTGCATCCTTGAGTTTGTTTTCCCCTTGAAGCTTGTCAATGGCATTTCCAATTATGTTTCTGAATGAAATGTCACAAATCTCCATAATGGTGATGAGGTGACTTCTACAAATCACGCAACCACTTTAATAAGAGCTTGATAAGTATAAGGGTCACTATCATAGTCAATGTTTGGGATATTGAAACCATGGGGAATATCTACAATAACTAGGGAATAATCCCTTTTAGGTATGATTTTAACAATGTCTTTACAATCACCTTGTATTATTTGATATTGAATAGTGTCAAGGCCATTCAAAATGAAATGCATAAGAGTTGGATCAAGTTCAACATTACTAAGACGTTTCTTTCTCAATCTTTCGATCTTTATTTTTTCAATAAATCTTCTGAAACTATCTGGTGCTCTATTTCCACCATTATTTTTCTTTAACAAAATAAAAAAATATATGTATGAGTTATAAAATAAAAATAGTATAGAGATGAATAAAAATGAATGTATAAATAACATACCTTTTTAAATGCTAGATAAAAATATTTTAGTGTTGATGTAGAACATGAAACTTGGTAGTTGTGTACAACATCATCCCAACTATCTTCATTCAACCCTTCAACCATTTGTTATTGTATTTTCATGTAAACCTTGTGACTTAATAGATAAAGTAAAAAAATTTATATAATGATATGTATAAAAAATACTACCAACAACAATATGTTATATTTAAAAGAAAATTATAATCTAGAAATAAGTAAAAATAATTCAACCAACTTACTTTTGAAACTCCTCAGAGATTTCGTCCAATGATAATTCCCCTAACTTCACATGAGATAATGTTATTTTGAAAAGTTTTCCGTCCTTCACTCCTTGCAATTCTCTCTAAGGTTTGATAGTCATATCTTCTAGAAGCCGCTTCATTTCAGGACTTGATTTTCTACTGCTACATATCAACGGTTTAGACTTTTTGACCTTTTGTTTTTTAATGCCAATGTTCTCCCACGTGCTGAAAATCTCATTAATCAATTCCCATCTCTCTAGTTGTAAATTCTAACTCGAAAATGTTATCAATACTTCTAAATATATCATAATGTACTTTTTTGTCTTTTGAATTGATTTTTTCCTCAATTTGATAGCCTATTTCCATAGGACATTCCTTTTGAAATTCTAGGCTAACCTTTGTCTTATTTTTCTTCAAATTCATTATGAATAAATCTAACCCTTTGGATGAAAGTCATTGAAATCCTATACTCATTATTCGTATTATGATCCCATACCAATAAATTTGCTTATATGTTTGATAAACCAACATAAATGAGACATTTCATTGTTTCAAAACATGAGTTAATTGGATATTCCTCCATCAATTGCCTTTGAGCTTATACAGAATGGTTCCCCCCAACCACATAATAATTGTATTCAAAACATTTTGACTTATCAAATGTTTCCTTGTTGTGAACTTGAACTGGATCAGCAAGAAGCACATAATCAACCACATGATCATATGGATTGTACCTCATTAATGTCTCCAAGTTGTGAACTTGTAGGTGGTGTGGCTTTCTAATTTAATATTTAAATTGTCCTTCACTTCACTTATAGATTTCTCTAACATTAAGATGAAACATACGACCACCCTCAATTAAGTTTGTCTTTGTCAAGTGATGTTGAATGACATCTTGTTTTGTTTTAATAATTACATCCTCTATATTAGCTCTTGGTGTAATGATTTCCCTCCATTATTTTGAATTTTTCCTAGGATCTTCATTGTTGGCCTTGACTTTTTGAGAGTGATGAAATTTTATTTTCTTCCTCCTCTTTTCTTCTAGATAAGCAACATCCTCATCATCAAATAGAACATAGACATTATTGAGCATTTTTACATTTGGTCTTTTATGATTCTTCTCCTTTCTAACATAAGTTCTAATATCATCCTCAGTAATGAAAACATATTCTTCAACTTTAGTTTCAACTTCCTTCTCTTCAAAAGTAACATGTATAGCTTTCCTAGATTTATGAACTATAGGAATTCTTTGTTGATCCCTTGGATATCGTTTTGTAGCATCAAGAATTACTTTTTTTTATATGTTTGCCATATCTTCTTCTGACCCCAAGTAGAAACTTTTAACAACATTCATAATATATTATTTCAATAAAAACTAAGTCATAAAAGATATAATGATACAGTTACAATAATGCAAAAACACATAAATATAAATAACAATACTTACAATATATTGTGAAATCTCAGTTATAATTTATTTACACATATTCATTTGTCGTGTCATACGTTCATAATGCAAACTGATATATAATCTTGTCATGTGAGTTGGGTGGTTTTGTAAGTACATAAACAACTTCAACATCTGTTATGAAGCAAATGTCTAGTACTTTTCCCAACACCTCATAACTTCCACTATCATAAGGAATATAAACATGTAGATATATCTACAGATGTTGTTCACATTCTCTATATTTTACAAACCATATATGTTGTATATGCTTCACTTCTTGGGATTTATTCGAGTAAGAAATCAACTTCTTATCCTTTGAGGCACTTGATAGATTTGTAGTTATTAGCTGAGGTTTGGTTCGTTCAACTGTTTATTAGTTTTTGAGGACACGCCTCTAGTTTTAGCAATCATAGGTAAAAAAATATTCACATAAATATTCCTTGATGCCATTTTCTTACAAAAACTATACAGATATATATAAATTAGTAAATTACAAAAACAAACAATAGCTTAAGTAAACAAAAAAAATGAAACAAAATATAAAAAAGAAAAAAAGACTAGAAACATGCACATTGACCTCCAGGACAAGTTGGATGTTAGGTTCATACAGGGAAAAAAAATCCATTCCTCAGAAAAAAACATTATTTATTTTTTTATTTGTCCACGGTCCCTTGGCAGTTGTTAGGAGCTTGTTCTACCTTAGTATCATGTCACTCCAGGCCATGGGTCTGCTCATCCTCGGAAAAATAAAAAATGGCCCCCTGGCCTACCTAGGGGTCGATTCCCATAATCAGCCTCCAGCAGGCCAGGGGGCAATTCTGGGAATATCCCTCTGGTTTGCACAGGACAATTCTCAGAATCGCCCCCTTAGGATGATTCTTAGAATCACTCCCTAGCTTGCCTAGGGTGATTCTTATAATCACCCCTTGGGCAAATTCCTACAATCACCCCTAGCACGCAACGAGGGTGATTCCTAGAATGCACATCAACCCCCATGACAAGTTGAGTGTTAGGTTCATATAGGGAAAAAATCCATTCATTATAAGGAAAAAGATATACATTTTTTTAATTTGTCCCTATTCCCTTGGCACCTGTTAGGGGGTCATTGTGCTTACTATCATGTCAGGCTCGACTATGGGCCTCCCCATCCCATGAAAAATTCAAAATGGCCCCTTGTCCTTCTAGACGTGGATTCTGGGAATCAAATCAGCCCTCAGCAGGCTGGTGGCCAATTTCAAGAATCACCCCAGTGTAGGCTAGGGGGTGATTCTGGGAATCGTCCCCCTAGCCTGCTAGGGCAATTCTCGAAATCGGCCCCCTGGTAGGACATGGGGCCAATTGCCAGAAGCACCCCCTGACCAATTCCCAAAATCGTCCCCAGCAGGCCAGGGGAGTGATTCCCAAATCGCCCCTGACAAGCCACAATGTGATTTCCAAAATCACACCCTAGCCTGCGGTGGGTGATTCTGGGAACCAGACCCCTGGCAGGCCATGGGGCCGATTCCAAGAATTGCCCTAGGGGAGCGATTTTAAAAATCATCCCAACTAGGCCATAGGGGCGATTTCTAGGATCATCCCCCTGGTCTGTCAGGGGCGATTCTGAGAATTGCCCTTACAATCCAGGAGGTGATTCCTAGAATCGCACCCCTGGCCATCCGATGGTGATTCTAACAATCACCTGCCTAGCAGGGTAGGGTGTTGATTCTGACAATCAATCGAGGGTGACGATTTTGGGAATTGGCCCCGTGGCAGGTAAGGAGGCAATTTTGAGAATCGACCCCTTGGCCTACTAGGGGATGATTCTAAGAATCAGCTCCCAAGGCGAGCCTAGGGGCCATTTTTATTTTTTCCCAAGGCGGATAGGCCCAGAGGCACTCCCTATAGGTGGGCACACACAGGTGTGGCCTGCCGACCCTAAGCAAAATGCAAAAATTCCACTTGGCTTACCAAGCTCTCATTCCCATAATCACCTATCGCAGACCAGTGGGCGATTCTCGGAATTCCCCCCCCTCGCTCGTCAAGGGCGATTCTTAGAATCGCCCCGCTTTCTTGCTAGGGGAGATTATGGGAATCACGCTAAAGGGATCATTCTGAGAATCGGCCCCATGGCATCCTAGTCGTGATTTTGGAAATCAGCCCCCGAGCACGATAAGGGGCCAATTATGAGAATCGGATGCCTAGCCTACTAGGGGTTCATTTTGCTTTTCTCCCAGGTTCACCCTGGCATGGACTTGCCCACTCATGACATTCTATCATGCTACACACTGTCATGTCATAGGCAAGCACACCCATGAAAAGGCATGCCCAGTCGTGGGCTTGCCCACCCTCCCACAGGACTACGTGTGGGCGGGCATGTCCGACCGTGGGCTTGCTCGCCCTGGGCAAATCATAAAATGACCCCATGGTGTGCTTGGGGCCCCATTCCCAGAATCGACCCCTGGTAGGCTCGGGGCCCAATTCTTATAATCAACACCCTAGCCTGTGAGGGGGTCAATTCTGGGAATCGCCCCCTGGCCTGTTGCGGGTGATTCTCATAATCACCCCCCTGGCCTACCATGGGGGCCAATTCCTAGAATCAGTGCACTTGCTTGACAAGGACTGATTCTAAGAATTGGCCCAAAGGGGTGATGAATCACCCCTCTAGCCCTCGGGGGGCGATTATAGGAATATGCCCCATGGCAGGCCAGGGGGCGATTCTGAGAATCGACACAGGGGGCAATTATGAGAATCAATCTAGGGGATGATTCTGAGAAATTTCCCTTGGCAGGCCCAGGGTGGCAATTATGGGAATCAACCCCTTGCCCCCTGGCCTACTGGAGGTGATTCTGCGAATCGAGCCTCAAGGTGACCTCTGTCCATTTCTTCAAATTAGACAAAGCCCATCCTGGGGATACTGGGACCGTGACCCTGTGTTTTCCAGGGGTGATTCTACAAATCGGGCCTCTGGGCGACATCTATCCAATTCTCGAAATCACATAGAGCCCGTCCTAGGGCCAGAGGGGTTGTGGCCGTCGGCCCCGGAGCGGGCTCAATCCAATTCCAAGAATCGGATTGAGCTTGCCCAAGGGCCAGAGGAGCATAATTTTTTATGTTTTATTTTTTCTAATTTGTTTTTATAATAATTATCATTTATTTTATAATTTTCTTTGTTTTTAGGGTTTATTTTTTTATTTTTTATTGAGTTGTTTGTTATTTTAATTTTGTTTGAATATTTTTTTTGTTATTTTTTTGCAAATGTTTTTTGAATGTTTTTTCAATGATATTTTTTATTTTCAAGTTGTTTATTGGTTTTTGTATTTATATTTTGATTTCTTTATTGTTTTATTCTTTAAAAAACTTATTTTATTATCTTTTTTAAATGTGTTTTTTAAACATTTTTGTTTCTTTTTGTTTCTTTAATTTTCCAATGATACATTTTTTATTTTGCTTCTTTCATCATGTTTTCAAAAACCTCTCTCTCTCTCTCTCCTCTCTCTCTCTCTCTCTCTCTCTCTATATATAATATATATATATAATTATATATTATCTATATATATATATATAATATATATATAATATATTAATATATAATAATCTTTGTAGGTAAATTTGTTTTTATGTTTGATTTTTTTTTTGTCTTTTATATATTTGATTTTTTGTCATTCTTTACCTTTTTATTTTTATAATATATATTTTTTACTTATTATTATTATTATTTCTTTGTTCTTTTTCATTTTTTAATTATGTTTTTAATTTTAAATTTATGTTTTCATTACTCTTTTGAAATTTTAATGTTTTTCAGACTCATGATAAAATATTTTACACCATTATTTCAAAATGTTGAAAATTTATCCTAAAAAAACAAACATTATTTCAACATCAACAAATCAGCACATTACATTTTCAAGGTGTATTTTGCACAAGTTTTCATTGTCATTTTTAAAAGATGTTGAAAATTTACTGTAGAAAAGAAAAGTGTTATTGTAGCATCAACACTTTTCATTTCCGAGTTTATTTTTCATGTTTGTGTGCGTTTTTCTAGCTAGATTTTTCATTTTGAGTTTATAGTTCTCGTTCCAAAGTTTACATTGTTTAGAATAGTACCTATGTCGATCACCTCCCATATTCAGAGTGTCCAAGAACCTGCCATATTTTGTCATGCCAAATCTAACTGAGCTATATCTACTAGGAGACCTACTTCCATATGCCCCATTAGTTTTATCCTCGTGTCCATGGTTGATTCGATGTGGTCCTTGTCGCTGCAAATCTAACAAACTCTTAAGTAGTATCGCATTCACCTTCGCGTGATTATCTTATGCCTGAATGAATTTTTCATTGTCTTCTTTACAACTCCTTATTTCTTCCTCCGGGCTTCTCAATGTGTTTTTCAAGTCAGGAGAATGCCCCACTTAGTGCTACCTATCTTATGCATAGGGAGATTCTATGTACTCTACCACCTTGCTAGCCATCTAATCTATTTCCTGCAAGGCATACTATGTCAGCTAAACCAAATCACAATAAACCAATGTACCTTAGCGTAATTCGGGGAGGATACCTTCTCTGTAAAATCTTCAAATCAGTGTGATACATGTATAACATAATCATAATAGCATATAGACATATATCAAATAAGTGTATCAACGCATAAACACCATTCTAGCTTGGGTCTAGTCACCAGTGCAATTCCATAGCAAAGATGCATGTTGTGACCTCAAGCATGAAAATAACCATTATTCCATTGCATGCATTTCCAAATGCAACCATCAACATGCATAAGAAATACCTAATCAACTGCACATATGTATGAACGCATGTAGTCGAGCATAAATGACCAGTTCTTGTAATCAACCTACAAGACTGATATATGTAACCAAAACATTTAATGATGCATCTGACATACAAGGACGTAGTCAATTAACATATAATGAACATGTAAGCGACATATAACCATATGCAACCAGTCATAAACTTCTGAAGATGCATCCAACAAAATCACATCAAGTTCCTCATGACAACCTTACTACAACCATGATGAACATGATTCAATGAAACAAGAACATGTAATGAAAGCCTAAGAGACACACATGTAGATGACATGTATGCATGACCAAGCACCATCACCCAAGGAGAGCGAACCATACCCTGATACTAATCTGTAACAACCCCTCCTCCCAGGTCCACCCAAACAGCCTACCAGCTGGGAAAACATGTGATGAGAGAGGTTATTATAAGGGATTCATTATCCTTGGTGACCTTAAGGAAATGGAATCACCATAAATCATCAAACAAAACCATCCACATAAAAAATTACACCCCTAGGAGACATGTCAGCCACTCAGACATCCTGTCCCTGGGTCCCACTAGAGTTTTAAGCCTCTTAACCCAAAGTCATTCTCATGCTACAGGCAAGCCAACAAACATTAACTCAAAGTCACTCTCATAGGCCTATGTACCAGTGATTGTGGACTTTTCTCATAAGACCTATGCTAGTAACCACTAGTATAAAATGGATAATTAGTTGCTAAAACAATGACTAAAATATAAACAACCATTTTTTAGTCAATGACTAGTAGTAGTTAATTTATAGTATCTTATAACGTAACCAACTTTTATTCATTTTTAGCTTAGTCATTAATTGTTTGTCTCAATTTTATCATCTAGTGGTATATTTCTTCATAAATTTGATTATTAATTTAATCATTAACTTAGTTATTGATTTAGTTATTAATTGCCACAATTAATGACCAAATATACAACAAAATATATTACTATATGATCATCCAAAACACCTAATTAATGACCAAAGAAATATGACCAAAATGTTGGTCACGTTATAAGATACTGTAAATTAGCTACTAATAGTCATATATATACAAATTTTAATCGTCGTTTGAAACCAGTTCATGACCAAAGAAATATGACTAAATTTTTTTCGTGTTATAAGATATTGTAAATTAGCTTCTAATATTCATATATATGAAAATTTTAGTTGTCATTTGTAGTCACAAATTAGTCATTTGTAGTAGTCATTTATATTTTTTTTGTAGTTTCATATTCTTTATATAAACGACTAATTTTGTCGTATATTCATTTTATTTGTGTTCATCATTAATCAATATAAACTACTAATTTAGTAGTTTTAGATTGTTTTTATGTGTTCATTATTAATCAACATAAACTAATTACTATGATTTTGTGACTAAATTAAAAAAATGTCATACAATGTGAACTAGTTCATCTAATATGAAAATGAAAAGTTATATATGTTAATTAAAATACTAAACAATATCAAGTACAATTAAAAATAATTTCAACCACATAAATTATATAATATGAAATGTCAAGTATTAAAATATGAGTTTCCAAGTTAACACTAGGTGGACTACAATTTACAGATGAAATGTTGTTTCATCACTACAAAACGTTATCATTGTGTTTCCAAGTCATTGCAGGTGAATTCACCAACTCTGAAAACTTGAACATCAATCTCTATGTGTGTGTTTTATGTAGGATATTGGCTTTAAGGGTACCACTAGACTGGTTCTCCTCTCTCTCCTTTTGTATTTGTCGCTCTACTTTTAGTGTTTTCCTATTTCCTCAAATCCTGCTCCTTATCATCAGTACTGAGTTCCTTTTTCGAAAACAAAACAAGATACAATGGATAGTATAACACATGCAAGATGATGAACACTAGGATATAAACTAAAGTAGACAATAAAGGATTTATATGACATATACGTCAACATCAACAATGTTAAAGCCATTCTTCCCCATAAAAGCAAGAAAATTGAACAATTTTTCTTTGGTTGAGCGATAGTGGTCACTATGTGGCCAGATGACCTGTATAAACAAATAAACATCACTATAGAAAATAACACGTTCGTAACTTACTATTCAACCTTCAAGAAAATCTTAGGCATAATCATGCCAACTAAATTACATGCTAAAAATACCAAGTTTTAAATAACATCTGAAAACAAATAATCTGAGATGTGATGTCTAATCCTTGTCATTTTATTCACAACAACATTTTGTTCTCTAGCAGATGAACTTGGTCAAGTATAGAAACAACATGTGGTCAAATAACAACATGGAAGTAAACTTTCTAATAGCCATCAAAATATTTCAACACAAAACAGTTAAAAGGATTTCAATCAATATCGTGTAATACAAATATCATCTTCAAGGTTTGGTTGTTGTTTAAATGGACATGATACCAATTATTCTCAATTTCATAGTTAAAATACAGACAAAAAACAAAATAAACATTTAAAATGCAATCAAATGATAAAGAGATGCTAGAATGGAATGGACATTGCAATTGTAAAATAATTGTTTACTTGTCCATCAATGTCTTACCAAGCATTCCTAAAATATTTTCATGCCAAAATAACCATTAGGTGAAAGAATCAAAACATTAAAATACATAGGAATACCTACTAGAAGCATTTTCAAATTCGATGGCTCAAGTTCCTAGAGGATCTACAACAAAAAATGAATCGTATCCAAGACGTGATGTACATTGTCTCCCCATCCTTTTTCAAATCATATTTCATGTAACCTACCCACACCAGAGTCACGTAACAATCAAATGAAAGGCATTGACATTTTTTTTATATCTTTTATATCTATAAAATTTGAATCTAATTTGTTTCAGGAAAATATTAATTCATATCTAAAGCCTTCATGTCATGAGAATGTATCAATCAAGTATGACATCAGAAAAATCGACCTCAATGAGTTCCTATAAGAACTTCTACAATATCAATATTTGTCTTGTTGTCATATCTTCGATAGAAAAAGAACATATCTGGAAAAGAAAAATCCATATATTAATTATGTTTTAACTTTGTATATGGTGTATTCTTAGGTAGCTTTTTAGGACGTCCCTCTGCCTTTACAAAAACGAATTGTACCTTGGTTAAACTATATATCCTTTCATTCAACATCAATTTCTAGAAGATAAATGTCACACATTATTCTTTCCCATTTCTTAACATGCTACATATGATAAATTCAAAGTCACATAAAAGTAAGAGAAAACCCTTCTCTAACCAAAACAAACAAACAAATAGTGCCTCTAGTAAAACTTCACACCTCAGAAATTACTCTGCCACATGCTTAGACTAAATGTGATATTCTTTGAATCATCTTTAGGTCATATTTAATGGGATATTTGTATGTTTACCATGATCTCAATTTGGTGCTAAAACAAATGTACAAATCCAGGTTATTATCACTGAAACTCAAGTAAAATTAAAAAAAACAATGCTATTACAAGGTATTGAGAGAGAAACGTCTTCATAATTAGGATTCTCCATTTTAGTTTGATTTGCATTGAGTTGGTATTTGAATATATAGTTTTCTCTAAAGAAGTGAAATAGAAATATGAGAATCACAATAGCGCTTTTAATTTTTAATTAATTCATATTATATATCTCTAAAACAACTTGGTCATCCTTCTATATTATTTGATAGAGATTTGTTGTGCATAGAATAATAATGAATTAACTATCAAACACAATGATACAATATATTAACCAAATAAATAAAAATGGCATGGTTGTGGTATTTGTTTGCTCAAAGGAAATCCAACAATGGTTGTGTGCTTTCTTTATCATAAAATAGTATTGAAGACAAATGCCGGTTCAAAAATTGAACTTTGTTACCAATAGGAGATGGTCATCTTGTGTAAGTAAAGGATGAATTGAAGGGTTCAAGGTCAATATCCAATACATAGTTATCCTTGTCACTACAAAATACAACGTTGTCATCATTTACTTATCCAGGTAAAAATAAAAGTTAGTTTGCATTTGTACAATTATGATAGTATATGAAAAATGGAGCACTAGTGGTAATCAAAGTGTGTTTTCCCATCATCCAACCTACACATAAAACATATATATTTAGTTGTTGATTATATCTAAATCAAATGTAATACCCATTCAACTCGATCTTTACATGACATAGGTGTAATGAACTAGTACAATATAAGCATGCTAACTCAGAAACATGAAATGATAAGAAAGCATAATGGAACATTGTTTCGTGCCACATAATTGGCATGCATAAAATTTCCACAAAATCCATTCAAAAAATGAGAAGAAATTATGGAAAAATAAAATATCATTAGTTTTTTTGTACCCTCTTTAAAACATGTAAACTGGGCAAGAAGACAAATGAAGCAAGATTCCAATTGTGTGTGATATAAAAATATAAATGTGGGAAAACACGCTTGCAAATTCATGAAATCTCACTTTAAATAAAATTAAGAATTTTTCTAACACGTTACTCGATTAAAAAAAAAGATTGAAAACCTAATTCAAAGAAGAAGCATTGAAAATGCAATGTACAAGTAGAACAAGAAACTAAGTTTATCATGATCATTAGCAAGTAAAAGGAAACAAGGAGCAATTGCGTAGTCATAGTCCTTGCTGATATGCAATATTCCGTGAGGTTTGGCTTTGCTTTTTACTAAGTAGGTTTGGTCACCAAGCATACCTGCATACCTGTATTGAGTGTGTATACTTGTATTGAATGTTCTTGAATTCAATCTTAATTTTGAGGGTACATGGCGAGATTTGAGATAGACATATTTTAAAAACTTTCTTGAATTCAATCTTAATCTTGAGGGTACATGGCGAGATTTGACGATAGACATATTTTAAAAACTTTCTTGAATTCAATCTTAATCTTGAGGGTGCATGAATGTTCTTGAATTCAATCTTAACCTTGAGGGTACATGAAGAGATTTAAATAGATATATTTTATAAACGTTTTTGAATTCAATCTTAATCTTGAGGGTGCATGCAGAAATTTGAGATACATTAAATTTATTATTTAAACAATTTAATCTACTTTACAATGCTATTAAAAAATTCCAATCTACTCCTCTTATCTAATATCGACCATCACACAGATTGTTAGTGTTGTGAACTTCCTAAAAATATCGGTGTCGAAAAAAACATTTCAATAATGATAAATGGCAGGGAAAATAGCTCTTAAAAATTCTGGCTTGAAAAGTAAATGCGAACCAATAATAAATTCTATATGTTCAGAAAATCTTCTAAACAAAGCTACTCTTTAATATCGTAGATAAATACAGTTTTTAAAAATACGTAATTTAATGGTTGTGATAAATGTCTCCCAATAATAAATTCTATATGTTTAGAAAATATTCTAAACAAAGTTGCTCTTTAATATTATAGATACAGTTTCTAAAAATAGGTAATTTAATGCTGGTGATAAATTAGAAAACCTAAATGTATAAAGAATATCCATATGATATGAATGAGCATTAACTAATGATCTAGGAATCTTGAGAGTTTTTAAAAGTGAAAGTCTAAAGCTCACCGATGTATTCACATTCTGTTAGACGATACATACCAAATTAGTGTTCCATTTGAAAATTTTATTTTTAACTTGTAAAAAATGGCATTTATAAGATTATTTTTCATAATATGAATCATAGCTGGGTTGCGATAACATTAGCTAGAACCCTTCTAATCTATTAGCTATGTCCTTGGGTCTATTAAGGAAGATAGACAAGCACAACTACAGGGGAAGGACATGATATCAACGGTGTGGACAAGTGGCCAAGAGATGGGCCCACAAATTCATTTATAGAAAATTAATTACATTATATGAGGCTTGCACAATTTGACGCGTTGACGTGGTTCTCAAAGGTATCCATATCCTTGTCACGTTTTAACATTGTAAACACGTGTTCTTATTTATACATAGCCCTGGATCAGCCGGCTTGGGATCAATGGGTGGAGCTTTGTGAAGTTGTGTTATAATAAAGAACTTTAATGGCGCACTCTGCTATGCGGAACGTCGAAAAACCAGTGCATTTGATTGATCATGAGAAATGTCCAAAAAAATTAATCTCTATGGGTAGCTACACGGAACGTCGAAAAACCGGTGCATTTGATTGATCATGAGAAATGTCCAAAAAACTTAATCTCTATGGGTAGTTAGCGCTATGCATTTGTTTCTGCTATTGCATCGACAAAAAAAAGGTGAGCGAGACTTAGTATGCTTTTGTTTTGCAATTCTACACTTTTGTTTTACAATATGAACTGCTAAGAAATTTTTTTTTATTTATTTTTACAGTTGCAATAATCTCTGCGTCGTTGCATTGTAAATAGAAATTTACTAGTGGGCAGAGGGAGTTTAACAGGAAAAAGGTTGAAAGGAATTTGTTAATAGGATATAAAAATAACAAACATAGAACAGGGAGAAACGTGAATGGAATGTATTTCGTGAGAAAATTTACATGGCTCCAGTTTATTTTTTTCTATTTTTAGGAAATAAAAGATTTACAAAATCGTGAATACATTAGTTATTGAAAAGAAACCCTTCCTATTTTAGGAGGAAAACTAGGAAAATGTATAAAACACAGAGTCGCATGCAAGGCAGATTAGAGATAGTGCAGGGCACATTGGACAATAGTGTGTTAATACATAGGTTTCATAAATAGCGAGGCCAAAAAAAAAAGTTATGTAGAGACTATTGAACATGTAGACACTATTGAAAGCTAAGTATACGCCATCGAATATTAATTTAGGAAAATAATTTCAAAAATTTTAGAGATTTTTTTATTTTAACCCTTTGGAGTGGTAATGAGTATATTTGAATGTAATAATTACAATTATTTTATTTTGAAATTTTGGAAAGAGAATGAGGAGAAATAATTTGCGCATGCACTTCCCTGTATAAGTGGATTATGAGCTTCAAAAGTTATACTTCCCTGTATAAGTGGATTTATGAATTTCAAAAGTTATCCACAGGGCTTGAGTCTATCAAGCAAGTTGTTAGTGATCTTCATACCAACTACCACATCTAGCTAAATAAAATTCAGTGAACAAATTGTAGATAAGATACTTTTATAAGTTGTATCCCACGAAAGACTGAGAATAAAATGACGCTACCCCATGAGACTCTTTGGACTGCACACAATTATACATCAGAGTGTATTAAAACCCTGTGCAACTCTGTTAGAGCTCCCTAGAAAAAACCCTAACGGCAAGACTTGCAACGGGGATAGAAATACATAACTTTCGATCAAGGAAAGAAGAATCTCAAGGGGTTTTCCATCAAATTTGAGATAGACAGAGCCAACCACGGTCTTCACAATCTACTCCACTATATCGATACCGGTCTTCAGGCATCTTACATTCTCCTTGGCACTATCATATAAATTAGAAAGGAAAACGGGTGCCCTCAACAAGGTAATTTGGAAAATGCCCAAATATAATAATGTCTCTTACCATGCCATCTCTCCTTTACAAGCACTTGCATGTCTCTTACCATGCGCATCGCAGTTATAAACGAAAGCTGCCACCTACTAGAAGTCTCCAACATATGGCATTCTGACACCAATAATTGGTTGTTGTGCATGACTGAAAGTTGTCACTTGCTAGAAGTCTGCAACATATACCAAGAAAACTTTGCCCTAAACTTAAAATCAGTTGTCACAACATGCAATTTGGACTTTGGATAAAATTAATTGTCACAATATTCTACAAACTCGACTTTGGATAAAATGAATTGTCACAACATTTTTGGATAAAATTAATTGTCACAACATTCTACAAAATCGACTTTGGAGAAAATGAATTGTCACAACATTTTTTACATTGGGATTAGCCAAGCTTGCAATAAGAGGTCGATATTTTTATATCCAAAAACATTCCTTAAAATTTAAATGGATGAAAATTGGATTATAAAACTTTGGTTAAATGCTAATAACCCCTAAAAGAATTGGTCAACTAATAAATTAATGGACATTCAACGATCTAGCTATAGTCTTGCTGAAGGGAGAGACTAATAAGGAACCAGGGATAAAGCATATGGTACGTAATTTTTTATTTTTTTTATGAATTAATAAACTATAATATCAATGTCTATGAGATAACAATATCTATTTTATAACAAATTAGATAACAATTTTTTCTAATAAGAAACCAGGGATAAAGCATATGGTAGGTAATTTTTTTCTATCAATGAATAAACTATAATATTGGTGTCTATGAGATAACAATATCTATTTTATAACAAATTAGATAACGATTTTTTTTTTTTAATTTGTCTATTTGTATCAATTTAATTCTAAGCAATAATTGTCTACCAGATAAAAAATAAGATAACATTTCTTTTTAAGTTCTATATTTGTATCAATTTAATTTTTGAGCAACAATTTTTATAAGATAACATTTTTTTTAGTTGTATATGTGTATCAGTTTAATTTTTGAGCAACAATTTTCATTCAAATCATGTAATAGTTATTTATTATTTATTGATGAAATTATATATCTACATAGTAATATTATCTGTATTTTAAAAGGAATGAGATTAAAAATGCTTTAATTAACTCTTTTAAAAGTGTCATAACGCTAATTATTTTATTTTTGTGAGAGGAGAAGGATTAGTTAGCAACTACCTATATTTATTAGATATTATTTTAACACACACCCTTCACCTCAAGCACCCATACTATCCTAATCACAAGCAAAAGAAGGAGAATATTTTTTTTGAGAGAAAAATTAGAGGCATACCTTTAGTTAAAATTGGAGAAATGAAGCCCTGATAACATAAGCCATCATAATGTGACCAAAACACCGCCCGTAAAATGTACACCTCAAGGGCGGTCCATGGGGCAGCAATGATTACCTTAGAATAATTAAATAAATCATTATTTATTTATGATTCCTTAATCTCTATGCATTTCTCTTAAATAAATTGTATATCACTATTTAGTAACTATTTTAACTAACCTTGACCATGTCCCCTTAAGGTAATTAGTAAATCAATTTTATATATTAATTACATTACCCATTTTTCTTAATTAACTCAACTAATCATTAATTTCTGAGTTAGTTCACAAGATATATATTTCTGACCATTTCATTAATCATTTCTCTCATAAATATAATAAACTAATTCTAAGAGTTAGATCTTGATTTAAATTAAGAATATTTTATTATTGGACTAGATCTAGATCTATGCTAAAATTTTATTATAAATAGAAAGGTTCTTCCCTCACTCTCTACAAATATTAATAATCATCATCCTAGATCTATTCTCATCACTTACGAGCTCTCCATATCTAGCTCTACTAATATTCTACATTTTCTCATTGCAACGAGAGAGAGAGAGAGAAAGAAGTCGTAGGGAGAGTAGGTACTGAAAAGGACCCATCCCATGGAGGAGTACATTATAGACCCATGTCTATGTTCTTCTCCAACAAGTGTTTTCAAATGTAATAGAATCAAGTTCTACCATTATGTTTACTATCATTTTTGTTGGCATATGTTTTTCTAATTTTGCATTATTTTTACAAGGTTTTCTAACAATATTTCTGCATATCTGAAAGTCGTTACAGATCCATTTGGGCACATCACTCCCATCATCCAGATAAGTGCTTTAGGGCTCATCAAACCCTAATTTCAATTGCTACATGCCCTAAATAAGTCGACCTTTTGAATGCCTCCTTCCTAGGTAGTTTGATGGCTTGAAGACATTTTGAAATGACTCCTTGAAGGACCAACACAGGTAGACCCATGCAAAGGTTCTTTGCAGAGCACTTAGGCCCACTTTGACCTACACTGGGTGAGATTGAGAAAAATTCAACATGGGGTTATGGGAATATTATTATATTCTAGAGCCTTCTAGAAGATTCCCACACTTATCATCTCCTATGAGCTCAAAAATGGATGAGGAATGAGTTAAGATACATCCTATCCTCTCATCCCTCCCTCCATGGAACTAATTCTAAGTTTGGAAGGCCACTCAATACCCTCATTGATGACAAAACCTCCTCCACCTTCCCATAAATTGAGCACTCATCTAAATGATCAAGGGCTGGACTTTAATGAATTGTAAGGAGATAATGTTAGTTTTAGAATTGAGACTATTGTAAGTGGCATTGTGCTACCAGAATGTCATGCTTATGATGTGATGTGGATGGATCCAGAGTTGGAGCAGTGATCTCAAATCAGGATTCATGGTTGTAATTATTCCTTCTATTCAATAAAGTATTTATACCTTTTTCCATATGCTTATCTTGATATGTGATGCTTATATGTGTGAATGTATCTGGTTCCATTTACTTGTAATCAATATATATATTTTGCTTTTATTGGTTCTTTGTCTTCTGTCGATCTTTATAGGTACTTCTCAAGTGTGTTAAGTATGAGAAGGAGTCACAGGACTGATAAAAAGGAGACCAGAGGAAGGTGAAATTAAAAGTGGGTCCTCTTGTTCTCTTTGCTTATCTATTGTTTATATAAAAAGGATAAAGTGCTTTAAATTGTTTTTCTAGATATAGCTACTTATCCAGGTAATTAGTATTTATCCATAGATACCAAATTCTTCATAAAAAATTAGCGACTCCACTAGGGAATGATGATCATTCCAAGTAGCTTGTCCACATCCTAGTACACCCTAGTAGACTTTCCCTGCCTTCATTGATCTTGTTTCAGCATTTTTGAAGTGTTTTTGGTCAAACATTGCACTAAAATGCTTATTCTAGGAATGTGTTGTAACCAGAGCACCCTTGGTCAGGGGAGAGTGCTTGGCAGAGCACCCTTGTGTTAGAGAAAGTTCTCTACAATGCATTGTCTCCCATTCAGGGTTGTGTTGATCCTCCTCAAGCCAAAATTTCTACCTTTGGCTTGATTTTTTCCAAATTTACTTCTGAAGTGGTTTGCTGAAAGATCATGGATTATCTTGTCTCTGAAATCAAGATTGTATCTCCTTTTCTAGCCCTACTTTGACTTGATTGATTAATGTTTCTTAAATGATTTCTTTGTCATTATGATTCATCGTCAAAGTTAGATTATAGTCGATTAATCTTTGTTTGAAAGAAAGTGTCGTAAAAGTCTTCTTTTCCTTCGAAACAAAACTGTCATAAATTCTTCATTCTTGTAAAAGGATTGATTGATTGTATGTGATTAGTTTCCTTTTGTTCATAATAACATTAAGGGAATTGAAAATAAAAACTTGCATCATGCATTGAAAAAGTTTGTGTGTGCTCATAGGAATAGTTAAGGAAATTGCATTAGATTGTGCTCTATTCTCTTTGATTGTCAAAGATCTGATTACTCTATCCCTTACTAGCTACAGTTTTCATTGTTAATTTAATGAAAGAATTTTTCTCATGTTAGTTGGATTCTAGGAATTGCAAACATACATCACGTGGTGAACCTTGAAAGGAAAATTCCTAAGAAGATCAACTTAAAATTTATCTGAATTTACCTAATGGAGCATTGTCACCTAACAAATAACATTTAGAGGTTCTAGGCTAGAGATGTGTTTTGGTGTCGTAAAACATAGCAGCTGTCGCTAGCATGTTTACAATACATCCCAAGTGTGATACCTCATTCAACATACGTGAGTATATCGTAGCTCATCCACATGCCTTCAGGTATATAGGGTGGTGTTACAGTACGTAAAGTATATGGGAATTCTCTCATTGTGCAGTTTTAGATTAGATAGTGTTAATATGGATTGGGCCTCCACATACTTTCAAGTATATATGGGAGGACAACACTAGGTTTCTATCCATCCTTTGGTAACCGAGTCGACCTTCTTCTACACTATGATACACTAAACACAACATTCGGGGAGATTTCTTGTATGTACTTCTCGGTTCGCCGGGATGTATTCTGCAATTCACAGTTGCTTGGTAAACCTTTTTCCTACATTATCCCTCTTTTATTTTGTTATGTTACTTTGATTAAAATAAACTTAATTGACAGTGATAAATCCTCCACACTCACTCTTCAATCGATCTTAGGTTGAGACATATGGTGACAAATCCGGAGTTCACTGATAAAGGCATTCCTTTTGATGGGAATCCTAGTCCTTTTCCTCGTTTTGGAAGTATTGGTGCTCCTTATATGGCTACATTATCCCTACTAGGATTTACCATTGACTTACCAGTATTGTTGTTTCAACCTCCTTCACAATCGAGTACAACTCTAATTGGACAAACTCAATCTCCAATTGATCCTAAAGTTCACCCTTTGCCTTCTTGCTCAGTTGTTTCTTCCTCCCCTTCTTCCTCTTCACCTGGTGAAAGTATTGGTACTAGTAACCAAGTGGCTAAGCAAAGAAAGAAAGGGAAGAAGAAGAAGAAGAAGCAAATTCATCAGAGGGGAAACCAAGAAACCATTACTTTGAATGCAACATCTGATGAGAAACCATCCATCAAGCCTCACAAATTTCGATATCCATGCAAACTTTGTACAGGAGACCATCTTCTTCAAAATTGTTCTTGTATTGCTCAAATCTTAGAAGAATGGTCTTCTCGTTCACATCATCTTGTGTCATAAACTTCCAGAGATCATGCTGGTGACACACCATCAACTAGTGGTAGTAAAGCTCATGGAAGGAAGGGTAAATTTAGGTTTCCCTATAGGTTATGTGATGGGAATCACCCCATTCATCTTTGTCCCTATCTGGATGAAGCCAAAAATGTGTTGGATAACTAACCTTCTTATCCACAACAACTTCAATCTGGTTACAAGAGACTCTCCCTTAATCCTTCACTAGTTAATGAATTGACTAAGCCAAATCAACCGTCGGTCAAACCCACTCTCTTTGAATGTGAATCCCATGAGTCTATACCCAACCAATCACAGGTCGAGGAAACAATTGACCTGATTTCACCTTCATTTAATCGTACCTTTCCCGAAGAGAGTGAATATGATACCTTTTTAGTCAATTTAGTGTCCTAAATTGCTTACATGAATTATCAACCAAGGTTTGTAAGTTGATGAAGTGTAGTGCACTATATGTTCTTACTTAACCCTTCCTACTTCGTTTTTTTGTACTTTTATATTGTTTTGAGGGTTTCTGTTCTTTGATTCCTAATAATGTACAAATTGAATTATAAGAAACTAAATCTAAACTTCCTAAAGGTGAATCAAGAGCTTAAAACTAGTCAAAATCTAATTTAAAAGAAGGAAAATAGAGCATATGTCCTACCTTGTCATTAATCCTAAGTCATGAATCTAATTCTTAGAATTAAGAGGTGAAGTTGTGAGGCATGCTAAAATAAATACAGAGAATGAAATTAGCTAAAGTACTTCTAGTTACTCTAACCTTCAATTTTGAAAGATAACCTTCTTGAGATGGAATACAACAACATTCTGTACTTCATGATCTAGAGAACTAAATAAAAACATGCAGAAGGTGACTAATCGGTTTCAACCATTGTCTAAAGTGAAGGTTAACCATTTAGTTTAGGTTGGGTACCATCTTGAAATGGTGATCAAAAAAATTCATTAACACAGTGAATTGAAAATATGAACTAGAAAATAAATAACAAAAATAGTGGGTAAACTAGTCAACAATGCATTCTCATTACATTCAACCTTTGTTTAGGAAAAATTTGTTTCCTTTATGAAATGGATTGGAGAAACAAGATTATGCAATTGAATTCTAACATTATGCTATTGATCAAAACTAAAAGAAATCAAACTACAAGAAATAAACATATGTTAGAAACACTTCTATAATCAAATGATGGAATCAAAACTGAACCGAAAACAAATGAAAAGAAAACCTCCTTCAGTGCAGGGGCCCTCTACAACTGACTGAGTTGAGATGCTAAGTAGTTGACAATACTCTTTCAAACGATCATTGGTCAACACAAAAATTTATATTATAAACAGGAACAAAAGTTAAAAATTATAGAGATGCAAGTCTGAACTTAATACATCAAAAACTTCGAAACCTTCTCGGTTCTGTATAACTGGTATTTAAAGAAAATATTCATAACTACCTTTGAGTAGAATTATCTACAGGTGGTCTACACGTATCACAAGAGGATTACGTAAATCTTTGATCAGTTATAGGTGACTTGAATTTGAGCAAGATGGTTGCACAAAACCATTAAAATAGGTGTCTAGTCCGAGTTGATATTGCAATAGAACTTTTGGATTTATTAATTAACCGCGAAAGAGTAGACAAAGAGTCCTATTGCTTCTGGGTTCCATATGTTTGACTCCACCTTTGATTGTGGTCTTGAAATAGCTTTCTTATCGATTTGGGCATAGGATAGGATTCATGTGGAGATGATTCCAAAGATGCCCATGTGGTTGGTTTCTTCGTTTGACACCTAGGACCTACCAGACCATGGAAATAGCTACAGAATACACAGTTAGTTGTAGAATAGGCTTCGTTCTGTAGCTAATTTGCAAAACCTTATTCAAATAGAAAAAACATAAAAATATAACATGTCAATCATTTAATGCTCTCCTTAAGACAAAATCTATCATTTATCATTGATGGGGATCTATGGTCTTATGGAAAAGCAAGGAAAAGAAGTGAGAAAAGTTTTCAAGGAGAGGGTAATTCTAAGGTTTAACATACCCCCACTGCAAAATCATTGCATGTCCCCATGCAATTTTCCAAAAATGTGAATTCTTCTTTCCTATTGCATTTGTTCAGATACTTCTGCTAATACATCAAGGTTTCTTCTTTTGCCCCTCTTTGAAGTGACTATCATCCTAGGTTTCTTCATAAGAATCCTATATTTAAGATTGATGACTATTATGTTCAAGCTTCTATTCTTCCTCTTCAATTCCTATTCTTATTATACCATAGCCCTAGGTGCAATACTGTATTATCATGGATAGTTTTATCCAATTTACTTTGTTCCCTCAAGGTTTCATTTTCTTTCTTGATGTGTCTGTTCAATATCTCTAACTCATAGATTTCTTGTTTGAGAGAGTCAGTTAGAGGTTCTTGTGGATTGACAGAGAGTTCTGGATTAGTTGAGGATTCTAGATGTATTGAGGCACTTTTCTTTTCCAATGATTCTATATAATCATAAATTTGTTGTTGCACTGGGTCTATGCCTGGACATCCTCTGTTGGGGCTGCCTTCGAAACACTGTTTAGGAGAGTTTTGAGGATTGCGTGTAAATGAAACATTATCAGGAGATGGTACTGAGGTTTATTCTTCTAGATTTATGAACTCTGTTCCCTTTGATGAGACATTCTTTACCATACCTCAGAGTCTAGAGGTCCTTCTAAGTTTTAGAGGGCTTATCTTGTCCTCATTTGTACCCTTTTTCCCTCTTCCCATCTTTTCTTTTCTCTTGATTTGTTTCCAAATCTCTATCAATTTTTCAGAGATTAATTGTTCATCATCTTATTGTAATGAGGATTCAGGTTTGTTTCCAGTAATTCCACCAGCTTTCTTTCTCATGTTCCCTTTTTGCTTGATCTGCTCCGTGTTCTCTGTCAATTTTTCAGAGACTAGCTCTTCATCATTTTTTTGTGTGGAGGACTCAGGTTTTCTTTGAATGGTTATACCAATCTTCTTCCTCGTACTCCTTCTGACATTACCCTCTTCAGGTGATTCTGGTTCATCTTGGAAATAGTTTCTTGTCAGGAAATTTTCCCAAGTGTCTCCTATTCTTTTCAAATGGAACTCAACCAGTATTTTTACCAAGCCATGATGGTACATGGTTGTGTCTAGGAATTCAATTTTCTTTTGTACATTTTAAGCCATCCTTCTTAAACTATTTAGTAGGAAGAAAGGGAGGTTGATGTCTCCATTTTCTAGAAAGTTAATCAATAAATGTATATGATAGACAACATGCACCCGAATTTCCCCTCAGAGGTAATGAATTTTTGTAATATCAAAAGCATGCTTCTCCATTTATTTTTAAGTGATGAAATAGGAATTCCTTTTATAAACACAGAGACATCCATACGTAAGTTCCTGAGGATCACTTTCCATGATTCACTGTGGAATTCCCTATTTTTGAACCATCTCTCAATATGTCTTAGTAGTTCTCTAGTCTCTGCTATGTAGGATTCTGTTATTGCAAACTTAATGTCTCATGTTGGCTTATTGGGCCATGACCCAGGTTCGGAAGAGTTTAGCCAAACAAATCCCACACTACTAGCCCTTTCGGCAACAATCCACAGAGTGCAGACTGAAGTCTCACCCGAGGTAGTAAGGGAGGGTGATGAAACTAGGTTTTCGCACCCTAGGGATGTCTTGATGAGGTTTGGAGGGGTCACAAACCAAACTGCGCACTCATGCTATTTTGCGCAGCCGTCTAGCCTTCGCGAAGATCCGCGATGGGGAATTTCCTAGATTCCTATTATTATTGTAGTTATTACAGATCTAATATATTCCTTAAGGTCTTTAATTGAGCGTTCAACAGTTAAAACCAACGCGCGCAACCATAAATGTTAAAGATATGTATAAAACCATAACATAATCATAAACATATAGATCTGTGATCAGATGCACAATAATTCAGAAACACTTATCTTTGTTAACCTTCTATTCAGTACAATCCAATTCCACCCTACGCACACAACTGTAGGGGTCTCTGTATGAATTCTTCAATAGTAGAGCTATCATCTTTTCCTGTAAAATATAGCGTCTCCAAGAAGAAGGTTTGGGAAAAACTCACTTACTTGGCGAAAATTTGAAATTGCACAATTTAGTCAATATTGATCAGAATCCCTATTATGACCTATTCTCGGAAATGGAACCACCATTCTACATCTGCCCATGTGATAGAAATCCCGATCCAGACAATGGAATTTTAGATCTATGCTGCAACTATCCCGCCGTCACAAAAAATTTCTAAAAAAATAGATGATTCTAAATCAACGATATCTTCCTCATCCGGACTTCGATTCAACTGATTGTTTTTTTCGAATTTGGGTATTTTTTCACAAAAAATCCAAATCTACAATTAGATTTTACAGATTTTTCCCCAAAACGTATAGATCGTTGCCGCAAACCCGCTGCCTCGAAAAAATGTCTGCAACACCACTGATTTTTAGATCAGCGATATCTCCTTCATCCGGACCCCGATTCGGCCGATTTGTTTTTGAAATAAGGTATTCTTTAACAAGGAATCCAAATCTACAATTAGATTTTGCAAATTTTGCCCCAAAACTTACTGATCTGTGCTGCAAACTTGCTGCCCAAAAAAATATCTGCAACACCACTAATTTTTTTAGATCAGCGATATCTCCTTCATCCGGACTCCGATTCAGCCGATTGTTTTTTGAAATCGGGTATTTTTTCACAAAGAATCCATATCTACAATTATATTTTGCATATTTTACCCCAAAATGTATAGATCTAATCTGAAAACTCGCCGCCCCAGAAAGTTCTTGTGAAAAATGATAAAAAAAAAATTATCCACTTTTTCCCAAGAAAGTGCTCTGATACCACTTGTTATAGCTTTGATTCCACTTGCTATAGATCTGATATGAAAATATATGAAATGATAACAATATACCCAATAACTGTAAATAATCACCAAGAATAATAAGATCTAAATATAGAAATGCTTCTCTTTATTGATCAAACCCTTAAGGTAGGGCAACACCTTACATTCACTCCTTAAGGAAGGAGAGCACTCCACAAGCCATATGCATGTTCATACAATATTCCTTGACATCTCTCAATGGGGACTCTCTAGCCTCTATATAAGCCTCATACATACAATACCATGGGTCAATACCATGGTTCCCTCAATACCATATATCTAATACCATGGGCCCGTTACATTATTACTAACTACTGGTGGTCTCTTACATGATACAGGTTAAGCACCTTATTTATTACTATGGCCCATCCCATTATTACATTATTCCCTTGGGTACCTCCCTTTGTACCCCATATTATCCCCCCTAGGTATATAACACACACAGTTGTGGACTCTACCAGGCCTCTGTGCACACAGTTGCATAGCCTACTCTAACTACGACCAACCATGACTCGGACTTAAGACTCAAAGCACTCTTGTTTTTACAAACCCATAAACCTCAGATCTTAACCAAAGCTAGTAAAAATATACCTTCTAAGCCTAGATCCTTGCTCTATTTATACATTTCCATGGTCCATCGATCATGGGCAGGCTGACTCGCTTTCTATTATCTTACATTTTTCTTGGGCGGACAATCCTTTCACTTAACTCATTACACTTCGCACTCCACGCACTTATAGGAGCCTTTACCATACTTTTTACCGAAAATTGTGGGCTTTAAGCCCCAAAGCTCTTATGCAAGGGACCCACTGCCCAATAGGCCCCTAACACAATCATCGTGACTCATCCCGAGTCACTCAACTGGTGCAGTGATCTTGGCTCAGAGTCCATCCAACAACGTCTGCGCTGTGCTGATATCTGCCACACATTCTTCTGATGTGTGTTGTATCACTTGTGTGCAGCTTTCTGATGCATTATCATAAGCACCTTCCCACCCTAGGGCATATGTATCCTTCAGTTGAGTTAGCTTCCCCTCAATCGTAGCAGTGATCATGAATGCTTCCCCCAGCCATGGCTCGATGCATGCTTTAAGCCCGGCTTCTTTATAGCACACGACATCCACTTGTTCCTTCATGGCTTGGGCCTCCGTCATCTTGGCTAAATGCTGAGTGAGGGCGACCGTGTGCACAGTCCCCCAAACATTGTCATAACTCCCGTACTTTTGTCTCTACCTGCTACAACGTTGGGTCTTCTAGCAATGATGTGAGGGTAAGAAGGGACTAATCCAACAACCTTGTGCAATCCTGTATAGCGCGCTCTATCACTACCAATCCTACTTGAAGGGTACGATGGTGCTGCTCTCTAACTTCCGGTGGTGTAGGGGGCTACGTTTTCAGGCTTAGCTCCAGGATCTGCAAGTTCAATTCCCACTAGGCTTGGGAAACCTCTTCTTGGGCCTTACAAAATCCTGTGGCCATGTGATGAATCTTTTTAGCTGTTGGGAGTTTTGCGGGCACAACCAGCTTTGGTATACTACTATAGACCTCCACCATGGCCTATTCAACTTCTTGGTTGTGTGCAATCAAGTCGTCATGTTGTAGAATGACCTGGTCCAGATTTCCCTGTTGCTCCGTCAAGACCTGGAAGGAACGACCTTCCCTGGTGTGGAGTTTAGTGGTTACCCCATCTTGTAGATAGTATAGGGTCTCTCTGGGAAGTGCGGCAAAATTCAACCTCCAGCTCCTGATGTTACCTTCGACTTTTGCTATGACCACGCTTGCTAATAACGCTAAAGTGTTCATTGTATGGGCGTGCACCATCTGCTCAGTTGTTGTTGTATCGTCTATTAGGTTCGGTATCATCCCTCCTGGGAGTCACACCTATAATGCCTACAACTATGCTCTGAGTGCCCCCAACACAGTTGTCTGCTCCGTCATCAATTCTGCTAGGGCGTCCTTATCAATAAGGGTTCCTCCCATGGACTCTGTTGCCTTTGTCATTTTTCACGCGAAAGGATGATCCTGGTCTCGCAGCCTCTTAAGTTGGGTCACACTTGTTGTAAGTTTTGCGCATTCCTGTGTCTCCACCTCCTCTTGTATATTTGGCTCCATGGGCATTTCTTGGCCTTCCTCGGCCTCTTTAGTGACTGTGGGTGTCATCTGTGTTATTTGATCTAGCGTGGCTGCCTCAGCCATCGTCTGCAGCATGGGCACTTCCTATTCTTGACGCTTTCTTTCTGCTAGCTTCACGAGGTCTTGCTTGGTCTACTTCTTCTTCTGTTTTGCCACAATTTTTTCTAATTCAGCCAAGTCTGGGGTGCACCACTCCAAAGACCATGATGCCATT
>APFE031413475.1:243205-279890 GCA_000404065.3 Pinus taeda | reverse complement strand
GATGATCTAACAGCCTTCTCAAAATCAGACCAAGAACATTTAAAACACCTCAGACAAGTGTTCTTAATTTGCAGAAAGTATGGCATTTCTTTGAACCCAAATAAATCACTATTTGGCCTGGAAGAAGGCAAACTCCTTGGTCATATAATTTCAAAAGATGGCATAAGAATTGACCCTGATAGGATGCAGGCTATACTGCAAGTCCCCCATCCAAGAAACATCAAGGAATTACAAGCCTTTTTGGGGAAGATTAATTTCCTAAGAAGATTTATTCCTAACTTAGCTGAGCTGATAAGATTGTTGAAAAATATGCTCAAGAAAGATGCCAAGGTCAAATGGACAATTGAGGCTAAACAAGCTTTTGAAGAAATCAAGATAGCCCTAACAAAAACACCTGTGCTTACAATCCCTAGTTTTGATAGAGACTTTATAATCTTCTCCTTTTCCTCTGAAAATACAATTGTTGTTGTCCTACTGTAGAAGGATGACTTGGGATGTGAAAAACCTATTGCATTTTTCAGTAGAGCCCTTAGGGATGCCCCACTCAAGTACAAAATCATGGAAAAGCAAGCATATGCCCTAGTAAAAGCCATAAAGGATTTCAGAGTTTACATCCTATACTCTCACATAATTGCATATGTGCCTAATGCAGTAGTCAAATATATCTTAACTCAAGAGGGAATGGAAGGCAAGAGGGGAAAATGGATTGCCAATATTCTGGAATATGATATAGAAATCAAACCAACAAAACTTATAAAAGGACAAGGGCTAGCTAAACTAATGACTCAGACTAACTTTCAAGCCCTTGACATCAATGAACTGGATAATGAACAGGAGATGGCGACTCCACAGATCAATCAAGCCTTTCTAAAATCTCCTTGGTATGCTAACATATGTTTTGTATTATTAAACCTGCAAGCTCCTCGAGGGTTATCCAGAACCAGGAACAGATTTCTATAATTAAAGGATGCAAAATTTTGTATCATAGACAATTTTTTATTTTGGAAAAATCATGAACGTGTCCTGCTCAACTGCCTGACTTCAGATGAAGCTGATAAGGTCCTTAGAGAATTTCATGCAGGAGACTGTGGAGGGCACTTATATTAGAAATCCACAGCTGATAAAATCCTGAGGGCTGGATTTTATTGGCCCTCCCTGTTTATTGATTCAAAAAAGTTTGTAATGTCATGTCATAAATGTCAGGTCTTTGAAGGGAAGAAGAAGTTACTTCACCTGCCCCTCAGGCCCATTTCAACTGAAAAACCATTTCAACAATGGGGCTTAGACTTCATTGGTGAAATTCACCCTTCATCCTCAGGCCATCATAGATGGATGATGGCATCTACTGACTACTTCACCAAATGGATAGAGGCCATACCTTGTAGACAAGAAAATGATTCAATTATCATACAATTCATAGAAACCAATATCTTGTCTAGATTTGGCTGCCCAGAGAAAATCGTAACAGATAATGCAGTTGCCTTTAAATCCAAGAAAATGATCAGCTTCTGTCACAAATATCATATCACCCTAGGTCACTCAACAGCCTATTACCCTCAAGGTAATGCCTAGCTGAGTCCTCCAATAAAAGCCTAATCAACATCATTAAAAAGGTCTTGGAGGAGAACAAAAAGAATTGGCATAAAAAGCTGGTAAATGCACTGTGGGCAGATAGGTTGACCACAAAAAGATCTATTGGTACTATCCCATATGAGTTGGTATATGGCCTGGAAGCTGTGTTCCCATCATCCCTTGGGATCCCTGTGATCAAATTGCTGCAAGAAATACAGGCTGAACCCAATGATATACAGAGAAGGATCAATCAAACAATTCACTTACAACAAACAAGGGAAGAAGTGTATCATAGAACCCAGGTTCTACAGGAAAAGCTTAAAAAGGTGTTTGACAAAAGGACCAAGGCTGAGGACTTTTTCATAGGTAACAAAGTATTGAAAGGGGATTCTAGGAGGGAAGACAAAGGAAAGCATGGAAAGTTTGACTTTCTGTGGAAAGGGCCATTTGTAATTCAAGCTGTGCAAGGTAACAATACCTTCTTTCTCAAGAGTCTAAATGAATCAAATAATGATGAAGGCCCAGTGAATGGGGGAATGCTCAAGAACTACTATGATACATGAGCATAGGATAGCCCCATATTGTACATAAATGTCTATATTTTCAAGCATTTTTCTTTTTACAGTAGATATATAGAAGAGCAGCTACAGCAGATTTTGAAGAATGATCAGCAAAACCATATCAAAATGACATAGATACTTGAAACAGCTCAAATGTAACAAAAGTGAGCAAGGTCTTCAGAACAGAAAACCAATGATAGGCAGTGATACATGTGAGCAAGTCATGAAAAGTTAATCCTTGCTCTAAAGAGGTCATGAGATACTGCATACCATCTCACTGGCTGCAGATCAAAGGTGGAAATACTAGAGCAAATTCACTACAGTGAGAGGAAGAAAATATGGCCATCTGACCTGTTGTTCTTGGCTTTCCGCCAGGAAAAGCCATCCCGAAGTGGAGCCACTGTTAGGTTCCTATACCAATAGGTTTCATCTTTCATGATTGATAGTGGAAGGGCTAAATATGTTCATCATTGCAGGATGCAAAGGTTCCATATTTTGTGTACATGCTATAAAAATTAAAAAATGAAAAGAGGGTATGCCTGAAAAGAATAATCAAAAGGCAAGAAAATCAAGTGGTCAAGAGAAAAGTGAAATGAACCCCAAACTAAAGGCCAGGAAAGTGGCCAGTCAAAATGCTACTACTAGCTTTTGGGCAATATCATGCTCTGCAAATACTGCTGCTAATCATACTTGATGGATGGCCCAATAATCTAAGCTGGACCATGCCATGGTTAAATTTCTTGCTGCAGAATAGAAAATGTTCCCTGACCAAACAACTCAAGCTTGGCAGATGACTAGCTAGGTAGAGAAATAAAGGTGCCTAACTGCTTAATCTGGGGCCTTGGAAGAAATAAGGGTACGCTTTAGATAGGAGGGCAGTCAAAAGAAAAAGAGGACAATCAGGGTCTGCTAATTCAAGTGCACCCACTTTAAATGAAGAAAAAATGTTAGGATTACTAGGATGGGTAAGTAGTGCAAGGTTGCAGAAATAGAGGGCCAACACCAATTGGCTTACTAAGTGAAAAAACTCATGCCACTCAGGGTATTGGCATCAAAAGTAGAGAGTGGAGGGCAAGCATTGGAAGCATGTCTAATTTACCCTATTTTCCCCCAAGCTTCATTTTACTAACACCCCCAAGGGCCTTGAGATCTGCTCAGGTATCCAGTTCCACTTCATTTCATGACAAACTACTTGGTCAAACCATGAAGTTCAAACATGAAAAGAAGCCACATTTTTTGTGTAAAAAATCTTTCTCATCATTTCATTTATCCTCAAAAATCCTAAGTTAAGTTTTACCTATTAGAACTTAGCTTTACCCCTTCATTCACCTCACAAAGCCATATTAACCACTAATGTACTATTTAGCTCCCTAACTTCCCCTTTTCCCTAATTCTATTAGAATCTATGAAAAATTTCCCAAAAAATATCTATAAAAACCATCCCCCTCGCACTATAGCTATTTAACCCTTCTTTGGGGAAATATTAACCTATCTGGGGTTGGTATCAACCCCTTTGTCCCTAAACTATGGCTTCTTTCAAAGAAACTATGGTGAAAATCCAAAAAATTTGAAACCCCGCCCTCATTAACCCATGCACCCCTTTTTCCGCCCAAAACCCACTTTATTATAAAGTTTTCTTAAATAAAAACATTTTAATAAATGGCACTCCTAACCCATAAAACCCAAATCCTAAAGTTTCTACCCACCCCCGCGCCCGAGTTAATTAAATCAATTAAAATATTCGGCGGGTCCCCATTGCATAACGCGGCGGCGTATCACAATCGCCGCCTGCCGCACGATCTTTCGCCCCGCCCATCCAACGATGGGCAGTCAATCTTATACACAAGCCACCCGACCTTTTGTGTCCGGGGGATGGGCGGTATTGCCGCCCTACCCCCGCCACGCGTCAGGCGCCTGCGGTGTTCGCTGCCCCCCCCCCGCCCTCGATACCACTTACCGCCCTCAGCCCTTCCGAGGAAACCACTTACCACCTCCTCCCCACGCTGACGTCACGGCCCCGTCATCATGATGTCACCCATCCTTGCCGCCACCATGCCTCCACGTCGCATCCATGTCACCCGTCACCCTGTCCACCCTGCCACCGTGCCACCGCCACCTGGGCACCCATGTCAGCTGCCATGTCACCCATCCGTACCCGGGCCCATGATGACATTAGCATGACGTCATCACCAAAAAGGCGCTAATATGCCAAAAATTCATAAAAAGGCGAGAATTAACCGTTATTTCTCATTGTTTTTTACTATTTCCGGAGCTCCTCTGCATGCAAAAATCAACGTGCAACGGTCAAAACTCAAAAGCCACCCGCCAAAGTTGCTGCCGCCTCCATTATCAACCCAAATACCTGCAATTCGACTGGTGCAAACGCCTCCCACGCCATAAAAACCAGGTATTTGCCGCAGGCGTCTTCTTTACCCACTGTTCTCCTTTGCTATCCTAATTTCCTGCATAAAAACTCTGTCAAAAGCTCCACATTGATAAATTGACCACTGAAATTTACTGAAGAAGCCATTGAAACCCCTGCGCGACAAAAAATCTTGAAGAAACCCGTGCCCCTCTGTAAAATTCACAATTTTACCACAAAAGAAATTGAAGGAGCCGAGCTACCGGCTAGAAAACTAATTAAGCAGTTCCCTCACCCCTGCTAAAAGAAATTCCCTGCAAGTAACCAGCTAATTAGCTCAACACACTCTGGTTCTGCAAAACAGAGTGCCCCACAGTTCACTAAGCCTGTAAAAGCCTCCTTACACTGCCAAGATGCTCACTGCAAAACAGAGATTAGCAAGCATTCATCAGCATTTGTATCAAGCTTGAAAATCTAGTAAAACATCCAGCCAAAACCAGACAATGGCCACTCCAGTTGCTCTGGATGTAGCTCCTATAAATCCACCTAACAAAGAACTAGAAGCTATGCCACTGGTGGACAGTGATGCCCTCATTACAGACTTTGTGGCAGAGAGAAATCACTTACAAACATATTGCCAGCTAAGAAACAGTCACTTGGACAACAGTGACCTGTATGGCATCTGGGAATCCAATCTGCCCACCTACTTCCTGCCTTCTGTGAACATTTTCCCTGAAGTCATCCACCTCTGTGCAGAAAATTATGACCAGAAACTCAGAGCTGTGAAGTCTCCATCTGGGAGCATCCTCTTTTATATAACACCGGATTCCATCAACCAAATGCTGAACTACAAGCAGACCCAGCTGCTATACCCCTTCTCCATGAACTACTTGCTAGATGAGGGCTCCAAGCTCTCTAGCACAGACATTGCCGCAATAGCCAGGAAATTCAGGAAGGCAGCCTGCCAACCTTCTGGGCCACCTCCTTTTTCTTATGCAGATTTCAATGAGGTTGGAAAGTTGTTGGTAGATATGCTAACCTCTGTGTTGGGGTTCACTACAAATAAGCATGTTGATATCACTGTGATGGTCATGCTGTCTGCATATAGCCTTGTGAAGCCCCCTGCTATGAAGTACAATTATGCCAAATACATTGCCAATAAGATACATGATCAACTGTCAAGACTGAAGAGGGAGGCAATATTCAAGTATTCCTCATACATCTATCACCTATTCTTGTACTATCAAGCAGATTGCTTCCAGTGCCCAATCAAGAAGCTAGACTCACAGGGTGAGAGAAGGTCTGTTATCTTCTGGTCTTCAGTCTTCAACGAAGTCTAGAATTCCCCCTACTCATACTATGAATTCATTGATCAGTTTGTGTATCCAGTCACATGCCTCTTAAAGAGGACCCCTCCTATTAGATTGTCCAAGGATATGCAAAAAATCTTGCAGCTATCCAGGAGTTACAAGATAGGTGATTGGTACTTGTACCAAAATCACACAGTTATTAGAATCTATGGTTGTGAGCTTTGTCCCTACAGGCTCCCAAAATATGTGCCCATGAGGCTATTTGCCCTGGAATACTATAGACAGCTTATAAACTCTGATCTAACGCACTTCCATTGTGCCAAGAAGAAGGCCAACCTAAATTTCAGAGACCACCTAGGCCCATTTTTCATGAACAAGAAACATGGTTGGCAAGAAGCTGATCAAATACTAGGGCAACATCTCAAACTCAAACAAAGCTTCTGGTGGGTCCCTTATGACCCTAAAGGTTTCATCAGTGCCAGGAGGGTCAAATATAGGCTGCTAGCCTATAAGCATTGCCCATACCTACAAATACAACACTTTGCCAACCAAGATGAATGGGTACCTGAATCAATAGTAGAAGAATTGACTCAGGAAGAAAAAATGGAGCAGACTGTGAAAGATTTGGAAAAAACTCTTGACTTAGATTCTTGTCAACAAGTCTTGTTCAAAAAACCAGTCCAAGTAGGAGAAGGCACTTCTACTGCTCCAGCTGCACAGAACGCCCAGCAAGCTCATGCAACAACCACTACAGCAAAGGGTAATGAAATAATGGATGAACAACAATAGACAGAAACAGGGCAGCCCAACACCTCAAAGGATCAGACTCAAAAGCAAGCCCCTTCAGAGCAAACTGGACCACGCCAAATCCCAGTTCTGCAAACTCCTCTCAATGAAGGGAGAGGAAAAAAGAGAGATAGAGAGGAGGTCACACCTCCAACAGGGTCAACACAGCAACTAGAAGCCAAGATGCCAAGGATTGACCCTGAAACAGAGGAGGGAGATATAAGTGAGGAAAGGGCAGAAAGCCACAGCAGAGAAAGAAAATCAAGCCAGCAGACTGCCACTAGCTCATTTCAGCTAGAATAGGCCATACAACATACCACAGAGGTATCCTCCTCAAGACAACAGGGCAAGAAACCAGCTGCAAAGAAGGATTCATAGAGATCAAGGCACATAATGAATTGTTGAGAGTGTAGCTATATGATCAATTCCTGAAGGCAACTCCAGCCAAAAAACAAAGATTGATGGCTGCCTATGATCTCAAAGAGGAAAAAATGATTTTTACTCATTTAAAGCCTAAAATCCCACATCCCAAAACCTCTGCAGATTACTATAGAACAAACTTGGAGGTCTTTTCTAAAGACATACACCCCATGGATCAGATTGAGCTGCACAACAGACTGGGGAAATGGTGTATGCAACACTTGCAGACAGGGCCATGCTGGCCCATCAACTAAAAGAAGCCTTGAAGAACACAAATACACAGCTTGATTTGGGAAGGCTGTCTTCCTCTACAAATGACAACAAAATAAAGACTTTGGAAGACATAATAATTGATTTGGAACATGACCCAAAGGATCCAAAGGGTGTTAGGGCCCTCATGAAGAAAAAAGAGGATGACATTGCTGCACTAAGAAAGCAGGCAAAGTTGCCTCCTACCATTCACCCTCAAACAACAGAACTTGCACAAGAAAAGCAAGTAGATGATGCTATGGAGCTGCTTCTGGTGATGAATCAAAGAATATTGCAAATGGAAGCAGAATTAGAGAAGGCATCGCAGGACAAGCAAGGGGAGTCAGCCTCCCAACCCCCTCAAACATCAACAACTCTTGGACCTGCCCCTCCTACACAAGCAGCAGCAGCCCCTCTTGCTATTCCAGCACCTACCACAGCTACATCAGCAACAGGAGCAACAACAGAAGCAACATCAGCAGCAGAATCCAGCATGAGCATGGAGGACTTGATGAAAGCTTTCAAAGAGCTTGAGACTCAAGTAACTGAAATAAATGAAGCCAAGGATAGATTGGCCAAGCTGGAGACCAGTTATGATAAATCCAAGATGACAGTAGCAGAGAAACAAAGAGAAATAAAGGCCTTAGAGGCCAAAGTAAAAACTCTAGAAAATGAATTTCTCCTAGGTAAAACCCTAGTAGAAATAAAGAAGATAATTTGGGCCAAAATTGGCCAATAAATACAGGACCAATTGAGGTCAATTCAAGCAATCTATGAGCAGGTTGAGCTGATAGGCATGGCTCATGTGGAAATACAAAGAGCCAGAACAACACTGGGAATAATGCCCGAGCAGGCCACTAAAATGATACATTTCCTCAATAACCACACTAGGGAGGAACTGGAAGCTCTGGAGATAAGCAGCAGAACAGATACAATCCTGACAGCTAAGAAGGTACTGACCTTGAGGAACTTCACTCAAAATCTGGAGAGAAAATGTCAGGAAATGAAAGCAGAGATTGATGAATTCAGGGCAAAAATGACCATATTACACAATAAAGGACTGCCAAGCCTAGTGACTAGCACAGGACAACTGCTATCATATAATCAGTATATGACAAGGATCAACAATTATGTTGAAAATCAAATAACAACATCCAGCAGCTCCACAGAAGAAGCAGGGCCTCCCTCTGGGCAGTCTCTGTATGACAAGTTGGAAAATCTGTTCTTTATTGAACATGAGATAAATCATCTATTTGAGGTGCCTCCAAACTTCTACAGATATACAGAGGCAGATGAAACACTGGTGAAAATAAGGAGGCATCAGCTACCTCCAGCTGATTGGTGGCAGGCAATACTGGAAATTCTTCCCAGATAAATGCCTCTATGTTATTTCCTTTTTTGAGAAAAATCAAGTTTTCAGTCACGGTACAAGTCAGCAGACAGACCAGCACAGGTATCACAGGGAGCATCCGTACAAGTGACTCACCAACGCACCCAGACAGCAGGCTCAATTAACGCAGAGTTAAAGGCACAACTATAGCCCACTTTCCAGAGCCATAAAGTCAAAAGCTGTTTGACAGAAAGATAGCGGCCATATCAGCATTAAATGCTATATTTATGTTTTCATTTAGTTTTTGTAAGAGAGTTGGTGGTGCAATTTATTGCACAATAACTCTCTGCTGAGATTTTTTGTACCCTATTTTTGTATATATATCCCTTCAGATAACGTATTGAGGGTCGGTGGTAGTGTAATTCTTTCGGAAGAGCTCTATTGTATTTCTGAGACATTTTGATAATACAAATTGCTGGTGGAGATTTCTGGTTCCTATGCTCTCTGGAGATGGAAATGAATAGCTCTGTTTTGTTGCAGAATTCCTGTGTCATTTGCTGAAGCAATAAGTTTCCCTGAACTGTGTATGTATTTTCTGTGTTCTCCATAATTCTTATGTTTTTTCATACTCTTAGTAAATAGAGAAAAAGAATAGCCTAGGATTTGTTTTGAACACCCTATGCTCAATCTCTATTTCTAAATATGTTTTCTTCTGGATTAGCCATGGATATGAATTCTTGATTTCTCATGTCTAAACTAATTCTGTCATGGTGAAAATTGTTTAAGAATTCTTAACTTCTCTTAAGCAATAATTTCATTTTTCTTTGTTAGCATAGTGAAAGATTCTTAACTTCCTTTCACTCACTAATTCCATAATTTCATCAAAAAATCTGGTAAATTGTTTCACATATGCCTATCTGGCTCTGTAGCAACACTCTGCCTTCATAAATCTACTTTCAGCAGCACAAATACCTCAACTCCATTTCCCAATGGACCAAACTGTTCTATGATCTATATTTTCAGTTCTGTTTGGATTCACCAACCCACCAAATTCAAACAAAACAGTACACCATAACTAGCCTAAAATCATTCATCAAACAAAGCTAAATTATAAAGAGAGAGCCCTCTCGGGTTGCAGGTAGGCTAGGACCTGTAGCTAAAATATTGGTCATTGGTTACCTTGACCGTATTCCCTTTAGGAAGCAGGGAACAACCTGAGTGTTAACAGGTTCAACCACACGTTCCTGCTGAGAGAATCTACAACCACGTTCTCCTTTCTTGTAATGTATCTAATATCAAAGTCAAACTCACTAAGGGCATCCAAGCATATGGATTTATTGGAATTTATATTTGGTTGGTCAAACTGATATCTCAACCCACTGTGATCACTCATCAATACAAACCTCATGCCAAGAAGATAATGCCTCCACATCTTCAAGGTGTGAATTATAGCTACGAATTGAAGATAATGAGTCACATAGTTATTCTCGTGCTTATTCAATTTACTAGACTCATAGCACACCACTTGTCCCTACTGGATAAGGAATCTACCAAGCCCTCTCTTACACGAATATGTACACTCTACAAACTCTTTATCTGGATCTACAATCTTTAACACTGGAGCATTTTTCGACAACACCAATTGTTCAAAACTTACTACACATTCCTTTGTCCATTCAAACTTGTTAAAGTTTCTTTGCAATGATGTAATAGGATATGAAATGCTTGAGAATTTCTTGATGAACCTCCTATAATAACTTGTTATTCCCATGAATGATATGACTTCATCCACATTTATGGGAGCTGCCTATTCCATGTTATACTATCTTTTCTGGATATACTTTTATTCCTTCCTTGAAAATAACATTTCCCAAGTAATGTACCTCTGTATGAAATAAACTGCACTTGCTAAGATTGACATACATATCATGTTCTCTTAGTAATATTAATATTGTTGCCAAGTGTTTGACATGTTCTTCCTCATTCTTAGGATATATCAATATATCATCAATGAATACAACAACAAACTTGTCTAAATAAGGACGCAACACACTATTCATCAAGCACATAAAGGTATCTAGATCATTAGTCATACCAAAAGGAACTACAAAAAACTCACAATGCCCATACCTAGTCTTGAAAGCAGTCTTGTAGATGTCCTCTTCTTTGATGTGTACCTGATGGTATCATGATCTCAAATCAATCTTCAAGAACATTGTTTTTCCCTTCAACTAATCGAACAAGTCATCAATCTTTGAGAATGGGTACCTATTCTTTATTGTCACGTTGTTAAACTACATGTAATAAATGCATAATATGAGAGTACCATCATTATTCTTTAAGAACAAAACTAGTGCACCCAATGGTGATACAGTTGGTCTAATGTATCACTTATCAAGCATTTCCTTCAGCCGCAACTTTAGCTCTACTAACTATGGAGTGCTCATCCTATAAAGTTACTTTGATGCTGGTGCTTCCCTTTTTACCAAATCAATAGAAAAGTCCAATTCATTTTGAGGAGGAAACTCTGGAGTCTCTGCAAAAGATACATCCTGAAACTATTGCAAGACATGGTACCTCTTGAATATTTATGCATCTTCATGATCATTACCCTTATCACTGGAAATATGAACTGCAAAAATTACACCCCCTTTCCCACAACCATGCTTAGCTTGCATAGCAGTGACTAGACTCATTGATGTAGGATTCTTCCTTCATTGCAAGATTCTCTTTTTCCCATTATCATCTAGGAACTCAATAGGTTTGTCATACAAATCTACTTTGGTCCTGTGAAGATACAACCAATCCATACCCAAAATCATACTATATGATTGAAATGGAAGTACATTCAAATGTGTTGCTATAGGCATACCATTCAACTCAAATGTACAATATTGTACCCAATATTGAACTCTCTTCTTAGTACCTATAGCCAACTGCACCAACCAAGACCCTACATGCACTTCTTTTCTCAAGCCACACTTATCCACTAGGTCAGGATTAACATAACTATAATTAGGTCCAAGATAAATCAAAATAGAAAAAAATCGACCATAGACCTTGCCTTCCATATTAGTAATGGATGTTTGATGATGTTCCTCCTTTTTTTACAAAGATGCATAAATATGAGGAATGTTATGACCAACATCCCCAACTATCTGTAACTCCTGAGCACTATAGATCTGAGGCCTACCTCCCTAGGACAATGGATAATCCTTCTTGTGATGATCTTTGCCACATATCCAACACTGTAATGGTCCTCTACCATCACATATAGTATGTTTCTCTCTAAGATGTGACCCATGTCCCTTCTCAACTGCATTGAAATTCTTGTAGTGAACCACATTTTCTTTCTCACCTACATCTTGAGGTCTTTCCTGCATCAGTCGTCACTTCCCTTTAAATTTATCATTTCCCTTCAAATAAAACTTAGGCTCAACTTTGCGCTTTGACTGCTCATACAAATTCTTCAACTTTTGGATGGCCTATAACAATGATATAGGCTAATAAAACTCAATTTGGTCTCTATATGATGCTAGCATTACATTGATGAATCTCTGAATATTAGCTTTCTCATCCTTGAGATAAGGCACATATCTCAACAACTCCAAGAATCTTCTAGTATACTCATCATACGTCATAAAACCCATCTACAACTCATACAACTCTTTAGCTATATCATTATAGTACCTCTTTGATAAGTACTTCTTCTTGAAGAGCCTCTCGAACTCATCCCAAATCAAGTTTTATTCCATAATTCTCTTGACATTCTTTACATTTTCCAACCAAATATCTGCTTTCCCTTTGATACTAAGGGTGGCTATCTTGGATTTCATGTTCTCTAAGTATCTTTGCAATCTAAAGAATTTCTTCATTCCAAGAAACCACTCCTCTGCATCTTTTGACTTCTTCATCTCTCCATCGAATGTAGAAGGCTTGAATTTCTCGAACCCCTCAGGAAAATACTCCCTGCTCATATAAGGATGATGACAGTGATGATGTCTCCTAGATGAAGAACTAGAATGATTCCCATACATAACAATCCTCCTATTAGTTTTATACAATTATCTACCACCTCTAATTGTGTCCCCTCTATCCAACCTGTATCTGGATCGAGACCTAGTACCATAGGCTCCATTAGTTTTCTCTTCTTGCTTTTTAATGATCCTTAACTGTCCTTTTTTTTGCAACTATGACAAGATCTAAAGAATCATTGCATTAACCTATTGCTACTTCTCTTGAGGCCTTGCAAGTCTTTCCCAAGCCTCAACCATCCTGTCATTATGTGATTTACAACTTATGATCTCTTCCCTGAAACTCCTCAATGTATCTACTATGTCAGGAGAATACTCTTCTCCTTGTTTCCCAACTGATCCATAGGGAGGTCACGAGAACTATATTCCACCATTTTTCTTGTCATATTTAATTCTATTCTTCGTGCAAGTGTACCAGGTTAGATAAACCAAATAGATACCAAAATAAAATCGATACCTCATTGATGTTTAGGGGAGGCTTATCACATCTACAAGATCAGGCCACATTAGAATGTACATGTATAATCATAAGCATATACATATAATAACATAACAAATTAACAACTTAACAACTTAAGAAAATCATGCATAACTGTACCAACTATATATCATGACCCCATGCATGACAACCATAACCTTTACACATCAAACTTTACTGAAAGACAACATAACATAGATCTCATACCACCTTGTAACGAACTCCTACCACATTTACCCGCTTTCATCGGGTTACCCAGGGTAAACATGATCTGAGGGTCACTATGATAGGAATGAACCTCCTATATGACCATAAGGAAATGGAGTCACCAACTTAAGACCTTACTGACTTCCCTCGGGAGCTACAGGACCTCCAAGAGCAATCCAAACCCTCCAGGTGTCCAACCTCTGAGATAACTCTCATTTTTACTGAACTAGGGCCTCACACACTCCCTTGCCAAGGAATGCAGGGGACTATATCTCTTGAGTCACTCTCGTAGTCCTACCTGCCATCGACTATGGAATTTTCCATTCATTCCTAGGCCAACGATCCCAAATTCTAGGCCACTTTTTCAGGGCTAGGACTTAGGCCTCTGCCCATAACTCAGTGAAACCTCCGGAAATGATGAATGGCATAAAAACAAGGCTTATAATCCAAAAAGTGAACCAGTACTTGCCTAACCTCTCCCAAACGAGATTGATATTCTATCAAACACTTAGTAAACAAGCAACCTAGAGGTCATGAATGAAAATTTGAACATAAGGATCGGAAAACTTATCTAAGTTTTAACAAGAGGGATCAATTGCTTCTCACAATAGCTGTCATAATACCAATTAGGTCATACATTCATGAACTAGACATTCGTTAATGAAAATGTGATAAGAGCCATACATAGATATGTCAAATAACCATGCTTATAATTGGCATATAACCATATAAATAACAATGATAGAAAATCCATTAAAGACACATAATAACAAGTACATTTGCTCATTAAAAGAAAGAGAAACTCAATTCTTATTAAACATATGAAAAATCCAACCAGGTTAAGGACTTCCACGTACCACTCGACCATAGATTGGGCTGAACCAAATCTTTCTTTCAACCAATCAACCCCGTGCCATATTCTAAGAAAGAATGTAGGATCTCATGGAATAAACCAATCCATAAAAAACCAAGGGAATCTAGAGGTTAAACCACCTCCACCCTCACCATACCATGATCTCACCTACACCGATGTCAAGATCATAAAACCAAACTGAGCTTGGATGCCTTAGATTTCCTTCACCATCCCTTGAGGAATTTTCTTGTCTCCACCCACATATTGAGAGTTTCCCATAGAAAACCATCTCCATCCCCAACCCTTGGGATTTTCCTGTGACCACCTCACCTAGATCCAAAACCTTGTAGAAATCCAAAGCTCAACTGAGAAAAAACCCAATTACACCATGACTATCTAGAAATGGCAAGGAAAGGCTAAAATCCACTGTTGAAACCCAACAAAATCCATGCCAGTGACAAAAAAAAGAACCAAATACCAACATGCACATACCATGCATGTCAAAACCAGCTAGGAAATCATAATGAAACTTGTTACCTGTAAGTATTCCTGAAGCTTCTTGATCCAACTTTACCCTTCTTTATCCTTGCTTTCCTTTACATTCCTTTTCCATGATTTTCTTTCCTTGTCCTTCCTTTTCTTGCTTTCTTTCTGTGTCCTCTTGTTTCTCTTCTCCTCTCCGAAAACAATTCCAATACTAAACTGACAAAAGGATACCAACTAATGCTCTGATTTATTTTTATTATTGATACCTCTAATTTCTTCATTTTCCTTAATTTTGCTTCTATTTCCTCCTCATATGCAACCTGTGAACTTTCACCTCCATTTTCTCCTAATTTCCTTTATTTTAATAAATAAAGTGCCAAAAATACCCTTTCTCCTTTTAAAATCCTTTGTCATTTCCTTTTCCAATTTCCCCTTAGCCATAAACACATCAAGTGATTCCCACTAGGATATTTTTACCAACATTCAACTTCGAATATGTGCCCCTTGACCTTGGATTTATTTTGCATTTATTACATTTTATTAAATGAAATTTTAATATGAGGTTATTACACAAGCTACATCAATGCCAACATCCAAACATGATTGTGACATTATATGGTTGACATCAATGCAAACACAAGTATCTCAATGCTAGCTCAACTAGCTACAACCATGCCACACGGAAGCCATCCAAACATCAGCTAGACTACAGAGGGTGGACATGAATTCCAACATAATCTAGCTTCCATCAAGAACTAATGGCAGCATCAGGTAGTTGGAACCTTGCACACCATAATGCAAACAAACCCTCCAAAACATTCTTAATTGATGGGAGCTACTCTTCATGCATTAAGCTAGTTGAATGTGACAAGTCAGCTAAGATACTTCCAAATATTTGATTTGTGCCTCGGGGAATGTGAAATATACCATCAATAGAAAACATGCATACAAATTTGTAGCCAATTGTACCCAACGTGAAATGTTTCCACTTATGCAATTGTGGCTTAAAATATGTGACTCGCCAACAAAACACACCTTAAAATACATGAATGTGTCTCAATATGTGAAAGAAATAGTAAACCCTTACCTTAGTCTTCCTTTGTTAACAATTTGGGAATTTTGTCATAATACATCTTCTCTTCGTTCGAAAGAGGACATAAACAAAAATTTAGATGTTCCTCAGTACACCATGTGATATGAATGCCAATTTTCATATTTTTGACTATGACATTATTCTTTTATACATGTGACCCTTGACTATGCCATGAAATCCTCCAAAATATTCTTAAAGGATGGGAGCTCCTCTTCATGGATGAAGCTAGTGGATTGTGACAAGTTACCCAAAATTCCTCCAAATATGTGATTTGTGCCTTGGCAAATGTGAAAGGTAACCCCAATGGAAAAAATACATAAATACATGCGGCCAAGTTCCCTAAATATGATATTTTTCCACTGTGCAATTGTGCCTCGTGTTGATGCTCAAACTAGCACCCTAGTTGTGCAAGGCTCATAAGGTGTCACTTTGGCTCAATTCAAGTTTGTTGCCATTGTCACCTTAGAAACAAATCCTCTCACTTTGGGTTACTTATTGAATCCTAGGGGTATCCTAAAGTGCAAATTTATGGGGTATTTTATGTGACTAGATCACTAGCACTATAAACCATCTTTACATTGGATGGTTCAAAATCTTGATGATCCCTATCCTATGATTGCAACTTTTGTATTCATTATTTCTTTCATTGCAACACCTCCAGTAGATATTGATGATGTTGATGAACCAATTTATGTTTCTCTTGTTTATGGAAATAATATTATAGGTGTAGATCGGTCCTAGAATCAATTATATGAATCATTAGAGTCACCTAGATAAGGTAATACAAAAGGAAGAACATGTATGCATAAATAGACCCATCAATAGTAATTTACGATAGGTGAAAAGACAAGAGGTTCGTGTGACACTTATAAAAATAATTCAAAAGACTAAAATCACACTTCTACAAGATAATAATAGCATAAACTCTAGCAGCTACATGAAGAAATAGGAAAAACGACAGTTACAAAAACAAAAGTGAAAAAAGCGAGGGAAAAAGAAACAAAAAGTGGCACTTGAGAAACATACACGGAAAAGAGTTGCAAATCAAATTGAAATATCCTTGAATTCATGAGAATGAATAGAGATCCAATTTCAAATGTGAAAATGATCTTTACAAGGCTCTATTATATAGATTTACTCTCACGAGATTATGGTTAGGATTTCCAACAGACATGCCTAAAATCAAGGAGAATGTGACACTTGTATTCAAATCTGAAATTTAAACTTGTGCCACATTATCAATCAGTAAATAAAATTCCATATGTTCACAAGATGCACACTTGGTTAATCTAGGGGATTGCGTATAAAAATGGTAAAATGATTGCATGATTATGAGTGACAAGGGATTGCGCAGTTCACCCGCACAATGGATTGTGTAGTTTTGAATCACAGTGAAGGATTGCACAATTTTCTTGCTTAATGAATGCCTATCTCAAAGGATTTCACAATTCACTTCTTCAAGGAATTTTGTAGTCTCTAGTGGCAGGAGATCACACAATTGTTCGGAACAAGGCAAGAAATCTGTGCTAGACCAGGACAAGACTTAGCTTGTGTTTGAGAGAGAAATTACTTTTCTTTAGAAGTTGTATAACTGCTATCAACAAGACCTAGCTATCATCATGAAAACATAATTAAGACAACACAAAAGTGATACATTGAAAGATAAGTCAATGAATCAAGAGGAACAATTGAAAATCAAAATAAAAAAGTCAATTCTTGTACACAAAGGTAGGCTTCAAAATCAAAGCAGATTTTGAAAGAGGTTGTAGTAGCTACAACACTTAGTGACACACAAGTATAAATCCAGATTCTCTATATGGTTCTAAATTTAAAAAACAGGTCTATCTTCTTAGGAAGTATTGATTCCTCTTGTTGATCACCATAATTTATTTACTTAGCTCACCTTAAAGATATAGTTTTCTTCATTCTCTTCATTGGCCCAAACACTTATAAAAGTGAGTTAAACTTTTTATTTCAATTCATGATTAGGAGTATATATATATGAGAGTGAAAATATGTTAGATTCTTAGTTTTCATCTTTGATGTTGTTGTGCTACCAGTGATCTTGTTCAGTGCCCTGACGGGGTCACTGAAGGAATACAAGAATCACTTCGCTACCAATAGGCATGTTCAGTACCCTGATGAATTTGTTTGCCTCACCTCACTGCACAAAAAGCATTTCTCTTCTTCCCCCTTTATTTATTTACTTATTTTGGAAATATGTTTAAGAACTTATTTATTTACTAGGATGGAAGAGGGATATCAACTTATTGAGAGAAAGAGAGGTTGTTCCTTCAGAGATAGGTTATATATACCTCTAAAATACATTCTGACCACTATAGATTTTCCTCCTCTCCCTTTTCTACTCGAATGAGTTGGAAATTTGAAACCAATAAAAAAAAAGTTGATTAAAGAAGAAGATCCTATTTATAGATTGGAGCATTGTATATCTACTAAGGTTTTCTTTGAGAATGAACGTATTTTCAATCCAAGCACTATGGACTAAAATATACAAGGCCCATCCAAAGAAGGAAATATATAGTTAAATAAGCATTAATAGTTGTAAAATGCCCTTTCAAACCTTTCCATGCTTATTCAAAACGAAAACACCACTTTCATGCAAGTCTTATTGTGAAAGAAAATCACAATATGAAAAATAAAAGAACAACAAAGCAAATAAAACAAACTAGACTAACCTAAACCTACTCTTAACTAAATATAGGTTAGGCTCAGGTGAAATGATACTTCCAATGTGAACAAAAAATTAATTCCCGACCTATACTAGTGAGGGAATAAGAATTAATAAATATCATCAAATAAAACATGAGGAAAGAAATATAAGTCACAACATGCTTGAAAACTTGAAGGAACAAAACACTCACAGAAAAATATGAAAAGAAGGCATGCACTAAACATTATGCTACTAGGTTATGATACACACCATGAAAAAATTTCATATCAAAATATTTTTTCCATCTTTCAATCTGGGAAAACCTCAAGAAAGATAAAATTTTATTCCTAACCATCGTTCTTTTCAATGATGCTCATTAATAGCTAAACTATATGGGTCACAATGCCATTCTCTATTTTATCAAATTGTCTTTCCTCACGTTTATCCACTGATTTTGTTATATTATGCTTAATATGAGGAGTAAATTAAAGATGTGTTATTATGTCATGTGTCCTATTGTGTGTTGAGTGTAGGAATTGGAGCAAGTTTGAGTTGATTTGGGTGCAGAAACTTGGAGTAGACAAGAAAGAGAGATTCTAGGAGGTGGTCTCCCTCCTTAACTCCTCCAATCAGCTGAAGATATCCCACTCTATCTCATTAGCTTAGGTTCACTAGTAGCCAAGCATGTTGAGTTCATTGGTAGCTGAGCCAGTGCAAGTGAAGGAAGAGTTAGACCCACCTATACTTGAGTTATGGAGCCAAGTATACCTATTTTCTAGGGATATGTTGGTAGCTCCATTTTTGTATAAATAAAAAAGCGAGGGGTATCATTAGGATTCAAATTTTTGATAGCCAAAGAGGCCATTTAGCAGCAACACATTTTGACTATCATGTTATGATGTATTTGACACTTTTTATGATAATGAGAAATTTTTCTTTGATCCAGCACTGAGTTGACTCAGGGGGCTGAAGCTCTTGGGTTAGGGACCAACCCTAGCAATAGAAGTTCCTCTCTTGTATCTATATTTTTAGGCTAGAATGTTGATTAGTTGTTACAGTTTAGTCATGTCTCTTTTAGCTTAAAAATTTGACTAAGTTGTTGGTTTATTCATGCCTCCATTATATTAAAGGATAAATTAGTTGTTGCAGTGAAATAGGGTAAAATACATCGAAAATATTGTGACAGTGACCCCTATCTCATCTCCCTCGTGGGATCATGATTAGAGGATCCTACTCTCACAACCCAAAAACAAAGTTTGACTTTTTTGTCCATTGGATAGATTAAATTTCAGCCTTAGTTGTTTATGATTTATTGGAAATATTTACAGTTGTTATTCTACTTCTTAAGATTGTTGTAGCTTAGAAGGTAGTTCCTTTCATAGATCTAGTTATTAGCAATAGTTATATCATATTTTCCAAATTCAAATTATCTTTTCCACATTGACATGTAATGATTCGCAAATTAAAAGAGGAACATGTGTGATTGCAGGGTTGTTGATCTGCAGGAAGGAACTCATCCAATCAACTCCATCTAGGTCTTATACACCTTCTATTGATGCATTCCATCCCATATTATGAACCTATGTCTTTCAGCCACCATGAGCAAGTTGTGTCAGTCGAATCCGACATTCTTGGAATCCTGGGTTTGGCCATAGGTGATGTTCACCTTACCCACACCTTTCACAATGTCATACACCCTTATGACACTTCATCTCACCATTATTTCACTCCAGAATATCTTAGTCAACTTCTTGTAGCTATTCAGGGTATCCTGTAGTAGTTTAGTACATCGTATAGCAACATCTTATAGAAAACTTGTAGCAGCCTGTTTTGACCCTATTTTGACCTACAATGATAGCATAGCATAGTTTAGGGGTATGTTGTAGCGGCTACAACCATCCTCCAAAATTTTTCCTTAGCTTCATTTTGGAGCCTCCCTACCAACCATCCTCAACAGCATGTCTTGCACTGACATGTACTTATTCTTTCAGTTGAGTTTCTTTGCTTATCAACTTATGTTTATTGATTGGTTTTCTTTCCACTTGCAAGACGACATCCCATGACTTGATCTCCAACCAGATCTTGTGCTCACTTGGAAGATTGCGTAGAACTGGAGGGAAACCAACCTTTATCTCCAGAATTATGTAGAGCATCAAGGCAATCTACTACTCTCCATAAAAGCGTAGAGCAAGCAAATTGACTTCCCCTTAAAAATTGTGCAAAGCATCCCATCGATGGGCTTGCTCTCAAAATTTGTGTAGATTTGGCTAACAACCTTGGCTTCAGTTTAGAAATTGTGCATAGCTTGAGGGGAAGCAAGAGCCACTCATCCAAAAAACTGCGCAGAAGTCATTAAGAGGCCTAAAGTTCGTTGCATGTGCTCCCAAGTTGATTTATTCCCTCCACGACTGAGAAATTATGATTTGCATGCATGGACTGCTATTTCCTAAAAAAGGAAAGAATAAAAAAGAAAAAATCATCCCTATATTTTAGGGATCTATTTTTAGGAGATGAAGGTTACATGTAAAATCCATTTTAGAAACCTCCCGTTAAGTGTCACTTTTTCCTAGATTTATGGCATGAACATCATAAGCCTCGATCTTGTCAAAACTATTTATTCAATGCCTCAGAGCTCATTCTTCACTTCTATCTTGGATCTCTGGCATTCCCCATCACATCATGGAACGTTCAGCACACTCAACTCAACTTTTTCTAGGTAAGTTCGCTTTTCATGTCTTTTTCTACTTTTCTGTCACTTTTTGTATTTCGGTTTCTGTGAGTGCTGTTTGCTCAATTTTTTTGAATGCATTGCTATCATTTTAATGCATGTTAGCTTTTAGAAGCATTGTTTGAAGTTTTCAATTGCATCTCCTTGTTGCTGCATGCATGACACTATTTATTCACTAATGGTCACCATTGCGGCGTTTCGCTTCACACACTTCTTTGTTTTCCCATTTATTGCATCCCACACTCACTGATTGCATGCATATTCATTCACTCATGTATGCACTCAACTTCACACATGCAGTCAGTCCTCATTATTTTCAGTCAGCTGTCAGCGGGTCTGGGCTAGCTTGGCTCGGACCTTGCTTTTCCCGTCTTGCACTACGCATTTTTGGGATGGAATTCCATGCATTGCTCTTAGAAATTATTTAAATCTTACCTCACACTAGCCTCCCAAGCTTTCTTTGCTCAATTCTGAGAGGCAGTGCCTCAGTTTTCCCCCAGAATGTGCAATACAATTTTCCTAGGTTGCAGTCATGCTAACTGAAACTACGCATTGTGTAGTTTCAGTCCTCAGTAGGCCAAGCTTGACTATGCTCTACATAGTTTTAGCAATTAGTCAGCTCACTGATAGTCTAAGATATGCTCTACGTAGTTCTAACAGTCACTCTCCCAGCCTCCCAGTGAAATTTGCACTAATCTTCCAATTAGTCACTTAGGTGTGTTGCATGTCGGTCCTCAGGTTTCTTTTGGTTTTCAACTAACAATTTTCCTGCCATGAGTGTTTCTCTATCTCCAGGTATCACAGGTGTTCATCCATTTCTCAGCAGTACATGTACAATGTCTTCCAAGAGAGCAGGGTCAAAGGACACCATTGAAAGTGCCACTGGAGATGTGGACAAAAAAGTGTCTATAAGCTTTCCCATCTATGACCACACTAAGATGCTCATAGACAAGGAGATCAAGATGAAATGGAAGGACATCAATGACATGTTTTCAGGAACCTTTGAGAAGAAGCTGGAGGACAACAAAGTCTATGTCAACATACATAAGTTTAGCTTGTACTAGATTGCATGCAGGTGTTCTGCATTTCCATGTGAGGACATGATCCATTATATTGTCTTGCATACTGATTGAGAGATAATGGTGTTGAGAAGTTTTAGTGGAACAAAACTCGCTACCTTCAAGGCACAGGATTTTCAGGAGATGTATCACTTGTTGCAGTCGGTGATCACAATGGATGCACCCTTCACCATGCTTAGCAGTAGTGCAAACTCAAGAGACATCTTGAAGAGTTGGGTGAAAGAGCCATCTAAGTTCAGGACAACACCTAACTAGGTTTACAAGACAAGGATACTATGGAAGGCTTATCATCTCTTGGTCATCTTCGCATGTTGGTTATACAACTAGGAGAGTACATAAAAATTCCCGTAGAGTTGGGTGATTGTGTTGGATTAGATGGAAAACAAAGGAAGACTTTTCAATTGGTCTGACATGTTGTCTCTCCAGCTAAAGGGACACGTAAAAAAAGTGCGACATCAACCCAAGGGTCAAAAAGAAAATATTTTCATGTTTGCTTACATACTTGATGCAATTTGTGCCTAATAGTAGTTTCCTGGCTTGATTTCGACATGGACACGTTCAGAAACTTCTGTGCACACCTATTGTAGGTTGTTCTTCGAATGAAACTTCCATGGAGTTATAATACAACTATCAGACCATTTCGTCACCCTAGTGTACATGATTATCTTTGAGAAGGATATGCCTTGCATGTCTCACATAGCAATGGAGGCATTGGTTAACATAGCAGATTGGTATGCCTAACCCATTGACACCTTCATCCGTATGTATTCTGCATAGAAGGCTCCACATGTTTTACCGAAGTTTGCCATGGATTAGATGGTCATGAAAGAAGTTGCATACCACATCTCCACAGGGTTGTTAGCAATACTTCATTGAAAGAAGAAGTCACCTTAGCCTGCTCTTCCTTTGCGGATCAAGTTGTATGAGATCCAGAATCTCAAGCATGCTAAGGCCAAGACAATGGAATTCAAGAGATTCACCTTCATCACTAGAAGTTTCAATACATATGACCTGCATCACTTAGTAGAAGGCCATTGTGTGATATTGTATCATCCTTGGATCCACAAGGTGTGTCATTAGCCCGCGGAAGACCCATGCAGATACTTCTATAACTTCTCAAGGCTTAATGAACCGGTTAGAATGGCTGTAGAGTGGTTAGTAGTGTAGAAGGTAGCAACATCTCAAAGAGAAGTAAAATTGGTAGCAGTAGAGGGAAACATACCTGCGCTTGACAAAGGCAAGAGGAAATTTGCTGACAACATAGAGGTGGAGAAAATATGAAAGTTCAAAGCAGATCCACTTGTGTTAAGAGCAGCTTTGGATATTGAGGCAAAGAGGTGATAACACAGTAGAAGGATTGTGCAAAGGAAAAGGGAGGAGCAAAATCTCAACAAAGTAGAAAAGGAGTTGCAGGAGTTGAAGCAAAAACTTAGGGAAGAACAAGCACTACACAAAAGAGAGAAGGAAACGTAACAAGAACTTGAACAGCAGGAGGTGAAACATGCACACATTGATGAAACTATGCCCATATAGGTTATTGATTCATCCGAGTAGTTGGCACATAGCAGATTGGGTGAGCAGTCGTTGGATTAGGAATTTGTTCAGGAGATTCAACAAATGTTGGAATAGATGGACACGGATGTGGTTCAACCATAGTTAGATTAGGACATTAGCCTCATGCCTCAGAACCAAGAGGTCATTCAACAAACTTCACCAGATCTAGGAGTAGAGAAAGCCCCAAGCAATCAAGGAGACATTGAAATCCTTGATGAAAATCTAGAATAGGATGTGCAGAACATATATTTTGGCGAGTCACAACACAAAGTTGTGCAGTCGCACAGAGTGCCCACTCCAGGTTTCCATGTATCTCCTACATAGTTTGAAGAATGAGTGATCGTGTTCAATGCACACAGACATCCAACTACATTGACCAATGCTACCAAGGCATATGCCAAAGCCACCAGGTCAAGTGTTAGATTCTTGATAGTTGAGAACGAGCACATGACTAAGGAGCTACAAGCATCTAAGAAGGGTGAAGAGAAAGTTACAACATACACCAGAGCAGAGTTGAAGAAAGAAATACTTGATGAAGTATCATCTCTTAGGACAGTCATGTAGAATTATTACTTAAGGTTTGTCAATGTGCATAAGTCAGTTGTCCATCTAAATGGTTGGAAACAACACTGTGCTAGGAGATCACGCATCTTATAAGACATACACATTGTTGTCGATCACAAGAAAATATGGACAATGAGTTACAAGGGAGTCCCATTGCAATTTCTAAAGATGATGAAGCCAAAGGTAGTGGAGTTGAAGGCAAGCATCTGGAGTTAGATCCGAAACTATGAGGAACTCCCACAACTCATCACCAGCTTACAGCCTTCACATGCATGAGTCTTCAGGAGCATGGATTTCATTATGAGCATGTACCTGATCCCATCCATTAGTACACTCACTGAGGCAAAAGTAAAGAACCAATTTCGATTGGAACTGGACATGTACTTCGATTAGTTGATGCGCATAGCCACCGACACAAAATTGCAGATGAGCACAGACACTATGCATCAGTACGTTGTTGGTCCGACTACAATCAACACCATGAATCACATGCTATTTGACAAGTTGGATAGAGGTGAAAAATCAGTGTACCCAGATGAAATGAAGGCAAGTGTTTTCTTTGAAAAGGATGTCACCATAGAGTACGTGGACACCATAACTGAATACCAAGCTTGGAATCAATTTGCCACAGTCGATCATCGAGAGGATTTCGAAGAGTTAGTCTTCCCACAGCTGTCTGAGTCTTATTGATGTCTTGTATGGCTTAATCAAGCCCATTTTGGTATCACATGGGTACATGTGCATAATGTATTGTAAACATGTTCTAAAGTGAAAGACCAAGTGTCAATAGTAGAATGTAAGAGTCGTATGTAAGTTGAAGAGTCATGAGGGTAGTTGTAGAGTCACAAAGGGGAATTTCAAGGGTTACCCCACCCTTTTTTATTTATAGAATCTCATAAGTCATTGTATAGGATTTTGGGAGCCAAGCTTCCTATAGGTATAACTTAGAGAAAGCTTGGAGTGTATTGTAACGAGCCTTGACTTCTCCACAGTGAAGAGCTAGTACATCTCTTTGGAGGAGTAGGCAGTAGTGATTGTAATGTTTTGCTATTAGGGCTAGTGGTTGTCAATGTTACATGTATGATGGATCTTTCACTCTTTTAATTTAACATATCCAAGACATTTCATGCATATATTGTTATTGTAGTTCAACTATCCTGGTTACTCTAATGATGTATGTAGTTGTAATTTATGCATGTGTGTGTGGACTATTCCATATGTGTTTTTATGAATCTTATCGAAGCGTATTGTTGGTATAAACCATCCCTTTTGATCGTTAGTGTTAGTCTCAGTCTTTGAAGCCTTCCACCAGTGATCAAATATTCTCTTACAAAATCGTCTTAGGGCGTCAAAGTCAAATTTTGTCATTTCAGTGAGGTTTCAAGTAAAATTTGGTCACTAGGTATTAGGTCTATGATTTGTTTTCACTCCTTTCAAAGTTGTCCAAATGTCGGTCCATGTCACCATTCATCTAAGTGTACCATCATTTAGAGAGTTGTCATCATCATTTCAGGTTCCAATGGGTCATTTTACACCTTGTTTGTGTTCCAGTTGTGCTTGGGTGAGACTCATTTCCCTCTCCTAGGTTTTGAAGGTAATTTCCCTTGTATGGTCAAATAATCAACAAAAATTGTTTCCTGATGTTCATACACCTTCCCCTATCCTTAATGTACCTTATTAAACACTTCCTATCACAAATATCCCTCAAATTCCTCATTTTCCCACAAACCCTAGTTTCTTGCTACAATTTGACAATTTTCTAGGCTAGGCCCGTGTTTTTCCCTTTTGAACCCCTTATCCTCACTCAATATTTGAAATTAAACTTTCCCCTATTTCCTAACATCCCTCCCTACTTCCAAAAATTTCCTCAAGAATTTAGAAGCCCCTTAACCCCTTCATTTCCCTTCATTTTGACAAATCCCCTATTCCACACATCGGGGTAGGTTTTACTCAAATGATGTTTTTGAGAAAGAAAAAATGAATTTGGGAAAAATTAGAGAGGTTTTTGTCTAAAATAGGCCAAGGAAGAAACACCTCCTTCACTTTTTACACAGGTGTCATGGTTGTGGAGAAATGTCAAAAATAAAGTTGCCTCAGGAGGGTTGCTGCACCTCTGGAGTGGCCTTGGGAAAATCAGGATTTTTCCTACCTTGGTTGACCAAATTACTTTATTTATGATTTAAAGGATATCTAGACAGAGCGATATTTCCAATGAACTATCATGAGCTCAATTTGGAGTTGCAGAAGACCTTCCAAAGTTGACTGCAATAGCACTATGCATTTAGGCAGCCTCATTTTGCACATTTTTACCAGTCTTGGGAGATTTGACTTTTGACAGGGAAAATGACAACCAAATTGGAAAATTCAAGATGTTCTAGAAAGTAAGCTCGATAATATTTCCAACGAGATACTCCATGCCCAATTTGGAAACCAGAAAGGCCTCCAAAACTAGTCTGAAAAAATGCACTACGCACCTGGGAGGCACTATGCACCTGGCAAGGTTTTCCTTTGTTAATTTGCACTAGCGCTATGCACCTCGTAGCCAAGCCCAAAAATGCTCCAAAATGACTCAATTTGCTTAAAATATCTCAAATTACCTCTTGACAAGTAATTAATCATCCTTCCAAAGCTGAATTTGAGTGCACTCTTGTGTCCTTCATGGGTTTTGCAAGTTTAAAATGAAACCCTAGTTTCTCTTCACTCTTTTCCATTTCATTGTGCCAATTTCATTCCATCACCAGAAAAACATCATCAAAACCCCTTTTTACTCTTTTATTACCCTAATACACTCCATTTATCCTATTTTCCCATATCCCACTCCCCTAAAGTAACTAATTCCCTCATAAAACCCTAAATCCCTCACTAAACCCTAATCTCCCAAAACTATTCCCTTCTTTCCCCAATTTCATTTCCCAAGAGTAAAATCTCTTCATAATCACCACCATTGTCCTCTTTCATCCCTCTTTAATCATAATTTTTTCCACCATACCTTCATCTCATCATTTTCCTAAGACAAGCACTATGGAAAGAGATAGTGAATATGACTATGAGGAAGAGACGCTCAGTGATAGTTCTATGGAGAAACATAAGCAGCAAAGAAAAGGAAAAGTGAAGATGCACAAGGATGATATAGATTACAAACAAGAAAGAAAACAAATAGTTGGAGGATAAGCAAAGCCTAATGGAGCTAGAAATGTTGAAACTGAAGAAGCAAAATTACAAAGAGGACCATGTCACTTTGACTTCCATTGAACAAGAGATAGAGAATGACAAGGAGTCTTGGTTGGAGAAGATGAGCATGCACTTGGAGAGGCTACTAGAAAAAGCTAACAAGGAGAAGGACATGTTGCGACACATGGCTTACCACTATTTGGTCCGGAACAAAATTTGTAAGACAAGGATAAGGAGCCTAAAGGCCAAGTTAAGAAAAATTTTGAGGAGCAAGAAAGAGAAAGATAAGCTCAAAATCTTGGCTGAAGCTTCATTGACCCAGCATAGCACATGACATAGATCACTCATGCCAAATTTCTAGAAATTTGGTGAATTTTTTGACATTTTTGAAATTTTCAGGGAAAAAATAGGTTTTTTCGGCAAGTGCGTAGTGCCACCAGCGCTCGCTTTTGATAGGGAACTCCATTTGAAGAAAAATTGGAATTTTTGGATTCCTTATGAAAATTTATGCATGCTCAGAAATTAATAGGAAATTTTGACAAGTTTTGGGTCTTGAAAAGGGCCAAAAACACCCAAAAAACTTCCCTCTCTGCCAGTTTTTAGCCAGACAGGAAGTAGTATTGGGAGATTGCAATTTTGGAGGGGCAAATGGACTCCAAATCAAGAAATTCAAGTTGTTCCAGAAAGTAGACTCATAGGGATTTCCAATGATCTATCCTGCACCTACTTTGGACCTCACGAAGCCCTCCAAAAGCAACTTGTAAAAAGCACTACACACAGAAAAATGGTGCTACACACGATGAAAAAGTGCCAATTTTGCTCAAAAACTTCAGCTTTTGCCTAGTTTTCTTCTTGTTTGACTTTTCTCTCTTATGGTCAAATTCATGATGTGACATGATGTAAATTGATGTACTATGATGTAAAAATGATAAAAATTGACTTGATAAGGTAGATACATCAGTTGTAGGTGGTTTAGAGTTGAATGAATCTGTTTCATAGGTTTTAGAGGCAAGTTGTTCCACTGCCTATTTTTTAGTTCCTAGTTTAGATGTTGTTGAAACAGCTCCTTGACTCATGGATTCGACCCCTGATGGCTAGCATAGGTGGTTTGATGCCTATATCTTTTACTTTATTAGTGATTTATCAAGGTTGGACTCTTGTGGATGCATTAAGCACTATTGTACATCACTTCTGCAGTTTGGCAAGAAAATAAACCAGGGTTTTGCAGCATTTTGTGGGATTCTTGTGGCAATGTGATTTAGCATTTTTTTCTTCTTTGTAATTCAGTTGATCTTATGTTTATGTGTGCCATCATCTCTCTCTTTCTGCATAGCTAAATAAATCAAGTTTGAAAGGTGGAATTCATTGGTGTTTCAGTGCTCTACCTTGGGGTTTATTTAGTTTTACATGTTTTCTATTGTTTGAAGAGGACTCATGACACTTTCATGCCCTATCCAGCTCCTCACCAGTCTTTAGACTCACCATTACACTCATTTCAAAGTTCTAAAACACTTTCCTACCTCGCCCCATAGAAACCTTTGCAAATCTATGTTCATTTCCCGGACCCAATGCTGCCTTCCCCATCTGATCCAGCAATCAACCATTAAAATAAAAAAAAATCCTCTAAGCACATACCTAGCCTAAAATTAGTTTTTATATCAGTCATCTCAAGCCTTCCTTGATAAATTTTAATTGAGATTGACAAGGAGAGAGCCATCTCTCGACCTTGTAGGGCTAGCTACCAGGTTAAGCGTGGTTTGATGTTACCCTAGACCTGCCTTTCTCAGCCTGAGGTAGATTTAGGCACTAATAGTCAGATATCTTGATTTCCATCTTGCGATGTCTTTAAGATTGTGTGTTCCCTTTCAAGCTGCGTGCTATCATAAGATTCTAAGGAGCACACTCTTCTCCACTTTTGTGTGTTAGACCATTTAATGCACCTTCCTTGACTTGTTACAAGGTCACACCCTTGCTTCCAAAAAGGACATCTTACTTACCTCTACATGCAACCATGGTCAAGGCCATACTGTACTAGCCACTGCTGGGATGCCTACTCCAATCGGTCGAAGGTCTAGTTGGGACTTCTTACCGGTGAGATCCCCTGACATGTTGGTGGGTCTAGCACCGTAAACAGAGTATTTTAGCCCCTCAACTTGGACTCCATGACCAGAAGTGCCAACTAGACTAGTGCTTCACTCTTTTCCTTCCTGTAAGATCAGATAACATTAGCCCTTTTATTTGTAAATCTAGCAATTAGAGCTTTATCTATTTTGCAAGTGTGAATGAGATAGTTAATGCATGCATGTTTGAATTATGAAATGGTAGAGTAGTCTTATATTTTCAAGCAACCCTGACAGCTAGGTGATCAAGTGCAAGATTAACATAGTTTCCTTTCCACAAGTGATTTCTATCATTTCATAGTTAGATGATTTGTGTCATTTCATACAATTTACAAGTTGGCATCTTTCATTTATTGAATTGACAAGCATTTACTTGCTCTGCACTAGAACTAGCCTTTACATTTTGATTTCAATATTTAGACTCCTTTTAGTTCAATAGAAGAATGGTCTGAAACCCTAATGGTTAAGTGACCCAGTTGAGAGTGAAATGAGTAGAATGAGGCATATATTGTATATATAGCACTGTCACCTCTCGGTTTGTACAAGACCCCGGATTTATAAAGAAAATTTGGTAGCTCTGGAAGGTGTCTAGGTAGATGTAATTTCTTATTTTTATTTATATTTTTCATTCACTAGATAGATGTTACTCTTTCATTCCTTTTCGCCTTTCATTTGGTTTTGAAAAAAACTCATAAAAACAAAAAAATTCTTTCATGCCTTGTAGGAGTAGAGACACTTTAGGTAAATTCTTTCCAAATACCCCCACACCATCAAACAATCGACCTTCTATCCTCTTCTGTAACTTTCAACATCCCTCTTTGACCATAGGAGAGTTAGAGGACCCCTTAGGTGATCAACCTAAGATCTTTGAAAAGCCTATTAGGAGAAATGAAGAAGAAATAATTCCACACACTTACACCTTGGCTGAAAATAGAAATGATGGTGCTTTTCCCATTAAAGAGACTAATGGAGATACTAGGATGAAACATATAAGCCCGTCTTCCCTTCCTCACTTCCATGGCTTAACCTAAGAGGACCCTGATACCTTCTTGTTTGAGTTTGTTGTCATCTGCAAAACTTATGATTATACCTCTAATGACTAGAAGTTGAAGTTGTTAACATCCACCGTTAAGGATGAAACCTTGCGCTGGTTCATGGGTCTACTTGGGGATAACATCACTACCTAGGCTCAAATGCAACAATCGTTTAACAACAAGTACATGGACTATTGTAGGTCCAAGGATACCAAAGAGGAAATATTTAAAATTACCTTGGGACCTGATGAATCCCTGGAAGATTATGAGGAAGGGTTCTAACTCAGTTACAAAAGGGCTAGATGCACCCTTGATCCTAAATCACTCAAGTTAGTCCTTCTTAGAGGAATCAGGGAGGACATACTAGAAACCCTAAACATGATGTTTGGAGGGGATATTTATCAACTACCCTACAAAAATATCAAGACTATATTCAAAAACCATTCTAGGGACGCTAAAAAGAAGGGTAGGGCTGGTCAAGATTTAGAAAATTCCTCTTCCTCCACTACATCTATCAAGAATGAAATTGGAAACATGTTGGAGGACTTTAAAAGTAAAATTTTGCGTACCTTTTCTCTATAAATGGACACGATGAAGATCGAGAGGAAACAATATGAAGAAGAGCGCCTTAGCTATATTTTTCCCTAAATGCACTAGAAGGCACCCTTGAAATGAATGTCCATTAAATGTTTTAAAGGTCTGCTCGGTATGTGAGGAAAACCATTCCACAGATAAGTTTCCTTATTTTCCTAGATGGAAAGTTGTGTAGCAAGGGGCTGAAGATGGGGTTGAACAACTCTATTATATCAATCAAAGGAGGCCTCAAGGGCCTAGGCCATACCAATGGGGCATGCAGGGTGCAACCTATTCCTATTACAATCCCAAAGAGAATGCATCCCTTCCCTCTTAGTGTTCTCCTACTCACCCTTCATGCTCTAAGCCTTCTCCTTGGTCTTATGCACCTTAGTACCCCCTCTAACTTGCCAAGCAACCATTTTAGCCATATGCTTCTCCACATCCTTAGTTGAATACCCCATCACAAGGTTGGAGGCCTCAATTCAACCAACCTCATTCTTTACTGCCTCCACCTCCATCTCAACCAAAGCTCATTCATCCTGCTCCACCCAAGCAACCTCAGATGCCTGCTCAACCAAATCCGAAACTGAACAACAGGCAGACACAACAGGTCTATAGTGGAGAGACATCTTACCTTACCTATGCTATGGAGATTCAAGAAATTAACTTTAGGTCTAGAAGGGTGCTACCAGATAACCAACGTCCATCTCCACCTGAGGATCTTGAAGAGGAAGAGGAAGAGAGTCTTCCTAAATCCAATCCACCTCATTTTCCTGAAATATTGATGCATCCTAACGAGCACACCCTAGAAGAGTCTGAACTTCTGGGAGAATTGAAAAACTTGTGTGTGAAAGTCCCACTGCTCGAAGCTATCAAGGATGTTCCCATCTACAATAAGCTTATAAAAGAGAAATTCTTCAAACATCCTAGGAGGAGAAAGAAAGGCACCCCTACCATCAATGTCATTGGTCAATTGTTTGATTTGATGTTGGGGAGAGTGATTTTCCCAAAGTATCTAGATCCTGGAAGTCTTGTGGTATATGTGCACATTGATGACACGTTGATCTTGGGGCTTTCGTAAACATGATGACTAAGGAAACCATGCTCAAACTAAACCTCCAACTATCTTTGAGAAAGACCACAATAGTGTTGCAACTTGCAGACAGGTCCACAGTGGCTCTTGAGGGAGTTGTTGAGGATGTAATGGTCTCTATTAATTCCTAGGAGTATCCTATTGAATTCCTATTTATCTAGCCCAAAACCTAATTCAATGTCTACCCTGTCATTCTTGGAAGACCATGTATAGTCGCTACTGATTCCTACATAAGTTGCAGAGTTGGGAACATGACCATTAAGAATGGGAATTTGTCCAAACAGTTGGTATTGTACCCTCCTGCTCAACCATCTCTTGAGCATGACTTGCCCCTATGGTTGGAAGAGGAGGAGGAAGATGAAGTGTATCATGCTACATCCCATCCAATCTATACCCTAGATGTTGTCATAGGAGGGGGGAAACCTAATGAAGATGACCTCATTGATCAAATCCTCCAAAACCAGTCCCCCCAACACCATACCCCTTCATGAGCTTGTGAAGGAATCTAAGGGTAATCCTTGGACTCAGTTATGCCTAGTGGACCTAAGTCCTACACATGTCAAAATGGTAGAATTTGGCCCATCTAAAACTTTGAAGATCAACCCCTCTCTCTCAGCCATCCAAGAAGAGAAGTTGTGTAAGATGCTGAGAGAACACTTAGATGCCTTTGCTTGGAGCTATACAGAAATGTAGGGAGTGCATCCTTCGGTGTGTACTGACCACATCTACATCAAGGAAGGATGTAAAATAGTGAAAAAACCTTAGAGGAGAATGAACCCAACCCTCAAAGACATAATAAAGGTAGAAATGTAGAAAGTGTTGGATGCAAGGTTCATTTACCCCATCTCAGATAGTGAGTTTGTGTCCCCTCTAGTTTTGGTGCCAAAGAAGAATGGAAAGTGGAGGATCTATGTGGATTATAGAGATCTGAACAAAGCCACTAAAAAAGACCATTTCCCTTTACCTTTCATTTATCAAGTCTTGGACGGTCTTGCAGAGAAGAGATTCTTCTCTTTTCTAGATGGATTCAGTGGTTATAATAAGATCGAGATTAGCCCAGAGGACTAGGATAAAAGTACATTCACTTGCCCTTGGGGTATATTTTCTTATAGAGTCTGTCCTTTTGGATCGTGTAATGCCCTTGCCACTTTTCAAAGGGTAGTTATGAGCATCTTTGCTAAGCTAGTTCATGACTCTGTAGAGATCTACATGGATGATTTCACTCCCTATGGGTGTGAATTCCTAGGGGCTATCTCCAACTTGGAGAAGGTCCTAAGGAAGTGCATTGAAATGAACCTCTTTCTTAGTCTTAAGAAGTGTTAATTCTTGATGAATGCAGTGACTATCCTACGACATTCAATACTGAGGAGGGAATACAAGTGAACCCAAATAAAAATTCCATCATAAAAAGGGGCTCTACTCCTCAAAAGAAAATGGATGTAGTAGCTTCTTAGGCTTATATGTATGCTATAGGAGGTTTATCAAATACTTCAGCAAGGTAACCTCACCATGTTTTTCGATTGCTGGCCAAAGACTCTGAATTTTGCTGGCCAGATAGTGGCCAGGAGGACCTAGAAATCTTGAAGGACAAGTTGACTACTACACCCATACTTAGAGGCCCAATTTGGGATCTTCATTTCCACATCCATGATGATGCATCTAATAAATCTATAGGAGAAACTCTAGGATAAATAGATGACAAGTGGCCTTATTCCATTTACTTCATTAGCAAAAATTTGTCTAAGGGTGAATTGAATAACACTGTGATTGAGACACTACATCACTGGTTACCAAACCTTTGTGCATATTGACCATGCTACTATTAATTAATTAATGAACAATCCTTATGTGAATGATAGAATTATTAGATGGTTGCTTCTATTACAACAGTTTGATCTAACTATCATTGACAAGCGAGGAAAAAAAATGTAGTTGCAGATTTTTTGTCTAGACTTAGGTGAAGAAGGGATAGTTGATGAACAACTGCTAGATGAAAACAATTTTCTATTTTAGTTCTCTCTCCATGTTTTTCTAACATATCAAACTACCCAGTTACTATAGAACTCCCTCCAAATTCGTAACCCAGAGAGAAGAGAATAATTGTGAGGAAGAGTGCCCCTTTCACTTGGATTGGGGCAATCTCTTCAAACTGGGACTAGATAAAATTTTGAGGAGACGTGTCAGGGAAGAGGAACTCTTTGACATCCTATCAACCTACCATGGTGGGCCTTGTGGAGGTCACTTTGCTTCCAAGAGGAAAACTTTCAAGGTTCTACAAGATGGCTATTACTGGCCCACTCTTCACCAAGATGCTTGAAGATACACCAATAATTGTGATGAGTGTCAAAGGATTCGGAAACCTACTCCCAAGGATGAAATTCCCTTGCAACCTTAGGTTGATTTAGATCCATTTGACAAGTGGGGTATGGATTTAATTGGGCCAATTGATCCACCATCAAGGTAGAAAAAATACATAACTGTATGCACTGATTATTTGAGAAAGTGGGCTGAGACCAAGGCTGTCAAGGTAGCAACATAGGTGAGATTGGTTGAGTTTTTGAGCGAAAATGTGTTTTACAAATTTGGGTACCCTAGAGAGCTAGTCATTGATCAAGGAGCTCAATTCACATCACATATGATCGAAAATTCGTTAAGCATGGGATAAAGTACAAAAAATATATTGTCTCTCATCCTCACACAAATGGACAAGTATAGGTCACCAATAGAGCATTAGAAGGAATCCTAACCAAGTTTGTCAAAAGAAGCAGAAATGATTGGGCAGACAGGTTAGTGGAGGCCACGTGGACCTATAATATAACTTGGAAGACAACTACTAATTTCACTCCTTATGACTTGGTCTATGGAAACAAGGCTCCTCTCTCCATTGAGTTTGAATACAATACCTTGATGATTGCACCACAAATGGATTTGGATGTTACAAAGGATCAAAAAGAGAGGATTTTCCAGCTGAATGGTCTGGATGAATTCAGAATGCAGGCCCTCCTACACATTGAAGTTATCCAAGTATAGAGAAAGGTTTGGCATGACAAGAACATCGATGACAAGGTTTTTCAAGAAGGTGATTGGGCTCTGCTATATGACTCCAGGTTCAAGGACTTCAAAGGAAAATTGATGAAAAGGTGGTTAGGGCCATACCTGATAGAGAAGTGCCATGGCAATGGAGTTTTTCAAATCAAGACCATTGATGAGGAAGGCATCCCCTTACTTGTCAATGGATACAGAATGAAGGCTTATAGAAAACCTCTATCTAGGGAAGAGTTCATAACACCGTTATCAAGTAGGTGAATGCGATTAGAAGTATCATAACTTCCAAGTCACAACATTCTTAAATACTGCTTTTATTTGTCAAAAAGAAAAAAGAAAAAAATAATTAAGAGGCCTAGATGAAAACCTCCATGAGGCATCTAAGGCCAAACCTTGGGTTGAAAACCTCCTTGAGGTAGCCCAAGAGTGAAAAAAAGGGAAAAAATTAAAAATTAAAGATCCTTGGGTGAAAACCTCCCTTAAGGTGCCCAGGGTAGTCTTGATACCTCGAAAATCCTTTCATCAACATTGGGGGATAACCACCCGGTCTGAACCTTAATACAACTCCTTTTCCGTTTGGGATGGTGGCTCCGACTGGATATAATGGGACCAGTTTCCCAGTAATGAATAAAAGGGGTGGATGAGTGATTGGTTTTCTAATAAGTGATAATGAATAGATGACTTAATCTATAAGCGAAAACACAAATGGCTATTTTATCCCGGGAAGCTTCTATTCTTGAGTGCAACGTTTGATGATCTATGTTCGTCGATAGGCATATAGATGACACCATTCAATAAGCATAGAAATTAATTTAAATGATAATTGCTTCGTTCAAGTAGTTGAACGAAGTAATTAATAAAACTTTGTCACACTTCTCCTTCTATATTACTGATACACATGATTAGAAGGAAAGCAAGCTGTAAACATCCAATAGTGGAAAGTATAGAGATTGCTGTTAAAACACATGCATGCATTCAATAATAGCAAGAATGATCTAATAACAATTCATATAAAAAGAATGGATTCAGACATAGATAGTAGTACCATATGAGCTGCAAGTCATTCCCAACATCAATCACAATTCAAATTCCTTCTTTCGACTCAGAAATACTTTTAAATAAAGGCAGTAGTGCACATCCACATAAAAATTTCGTTATCAAAATTGGAATGGTTGGTCCAGTCTTTATAAAAGAATATGCCTGAAGTACAATAGTGCAACTTCAGGTTTAAGTCATATACAAAAACTTACGACCCTTTCTAAATACATGAAAGGGTCTATAAATACTAAATTAAACTAACAAACTACAAA
>APFE031413475.1:223845-243195 GCA_000404065.3 Pinus taeda | reverse complement strand
CAGGTTTAAGTCATATACAAAAACTTACGACCCTTTCTAAATACATGAAAGGGTCTATAAATACTAAATTAAACTAACAAACTACAAAATTAAAATGCTACTAAATTGGTACAACTCGATCCTGAATATCTTCCCCACAACAATCTGGTAGTCGGCAGCATGATTCATCACTTTGGCTGTTTGCCTTTTCACCTGAGTTGGCATATTGCCAGCATTGGTTCCACTTCTTGAGGGCGGCTGAGACGAGAATTGATTTGGGCAGCATAGGTGGCATCATGCATATCGGGAAGGAAACACCCGATTGCATCCGTCAGGAACTTGAGGGCGGCTCTCTGGCTGTATGGTTTTACTAGGAACAACCAATAGGTGTCCCAAGTCAAACTTTTAATCCCTCCAATCAATCTCCCATTCTTTTCTAACTCTTGGTAACATGACTGCTCCAATGTTTTGGCCGATAGAAGTTTACCTGGTGTACATTGAGAAATCATGTTAGATAAGTAGACAGTATTGTTAATTAAATCAATCAAATTGCTGGTAGATAATTTGCATCTAGAAACTGCTCTCTCTGCCTTCATCAATTGGGACTGCCACTCCATGAATAGAATTTCTTTGTGAGATTCTAAGATTTTAGCCAAGTTCGCTGCCTGTCCCTCATTAGTATCCTGCCAAGTAAGAAAATCCGTTAAGGTCTCATCGGCCTGCTCCAAGTCCTGTCTGGCGTCGAATGATTTATCTATTACAGATGTTGTGATGTCACACAGGGGTTCAACTTGAGCAATTTTATGACACATAAATCTTATTTGTGTTATCAGTGCCTTATTAGTCTGTATTTCCTCTGCTCTAAAATCGTCCGGCTGGGGAAGACTCTTGAACTTCTCTATTTGAGCTGATAACTGAGCGATTTGCTCATCTTTTGCTTTTACCATCTGTTCATTCATTGTCTTCAATTTTGATAATGCCTCCGATAGTTGTTTCTGTCTCTGAATTGTGCCATAATCTGCCCTTTGTTTTTCTTCATGCAACTGTTTGTTCAATTGGTCATTTAACTGTTGCTGCGTTGAAAATTTCTGTTGTAGTTGTTCTGCTTTCTGCTGTGCTTCTGATAACTGTGCTTGTAATGAAGTGATCACCTGATCCTTTTCTTTCAACAAATTGCTCACCTCCGATGCCTTGTCCATCGTGGCCGCTGAATAGGCGCCAGCATATTGGGACAACTTTGTCAGGTCATCGGAATGATCTAATTCCTCCTTCCAAACCACATTGGCTGTTACTGTTTGTTCAGGGAACAGGGAAGGTTGATCAATCCTTCTCCTTTTCCTCTGTCGTTTTATTATAGCCCTATGTTTCGGGCTATATAAAACATATAACGGAGGAATATCCTCCACCTGCAAAAAAAATTGATCCGTAGGATCCTTGGGAATTATTTCTAATTCAGTAGTAGGGGGTAGACCGCTGGTTCCTTCTCTTGGAACCTCCTTGGATGCTGTATCCTGCGTATCGGTTGCTTTGACTGTATCGAAATCCCTTGAACTCTCAAGATTTCTTATAATTGAATCAAATTGCTGCCATTCCCGGAGCAATCTTGGGTCAATCTGAGTGCCGACATTCACTTCTGTGTTGCTCTGCTCTTGCTGCCTTTTCTGCTCCTCCTCACGTATTTTCTCTAGTTATTTCCTTTGAACTTCCTCTTGTTCTTTCCTCCTAATTTCCTCCTACTCTTTCCTCTGTGTTTCCTCTTGTTCTAACCTCTGAAGTTCCTCCTGCTCTCTTCTTTGGACTTCTTCAAAAATTGTTGAAGTAGCAAGGGGTTCATCGGTAAGTTGTTGTTCAGGCTGGTTCGACTGTGTCATTGGGGCAGTGGCTAACAAATCTAGAGGCAGAGTTTGCAACCTCTGTTCCCTAAGTTTGTTAAATTCGACTAACCCGCCATCATGATATCTCATTTTAGCTATTGTTTGCACCTGAGATAGCGACTTGGCTAAGGAGAACAGGTCATCAAACTCATATTCATTATGTTCAAATTTAGTGAGTTTGGCCTGCTCCAGAACATTATAGACGATCTTTTTCGGATCATATCGTCTGTTTGGAAGGGAGGCGAGATTCAGTATACTAATCTTTTCTGCCTCTTTCTCTGTATGTTTGTAATCATGCAGAGTATAGATGCCGCACCTTAGAGGAAAAGGAGGCCAGACTTGCTTCTTTGAATTCCTTAAAATTTTCGTAGCTGACGCGGATGTAAGCTGGTATGCTATCTCTCGAGCTAGTAGTTTGTCAGGTATATATAAGGGGAGGATATGAGGCTTGGCCTAGCTGCCAAAAACTCTTACATAAGTAAAGTTTTCTTCTCCGAACCAGTTTCCTAAGGCTGTCAGGTCAATCTTTGCTTGAGAAGAAATCTTAGGAGCAGGTTTATCAAAAATTGCATAGTAAATAGGTAACATGAAGCCATTGTAGACTTGATATAGGTGGTGTTTATAATGGGCTTTCCATAATTTCTGATGATAGATATGAATGGGCATAGGCTCCTGTCGAGACCATCTCCACCCTAGCACAGGAAACTTGGAATTAAAATAGATGGTTTCTAGGATGCACACACTAAAGTAAAATGGAGGGATGAATCTATCAGTAACACAGTATTTATTTCTGAAGTCAAGAATGGTTGTTGCCAACTTATCAGACAATATATTCGCCCAATCCATGATTTCACTATTGTATGCTGCTTCTATCAAAGGTACCATCTTTATGGTAAATTTTGAAGAGTCATGTAATCCCCAAATTCAACACATCATGGCTCTAGCATAACAATAAGAAGAACATAAGGAGTCGACAGAGTACTTACCCGAAGACTCATGCTTGTGTTTCGCTGGGTTCTGTCTCCATTCTCGTATAGGCGCTGACTCAGTCTCGTTTTCATCTCTGAACTTCTCCAGAAATGCTTTGTTATACTTCTTCTCTGGTTCGGGCAAATGGTACATTTGTTTCAAATCATTGGGTTGGAATGAACCAAATAGTCTCCCATCAATAGTGCAGAATGTTCTATTCGTAATTGGAATTGCTTCAACTGCCCATCTGACTACATCTGTATATGGGAGAATTTCCTCTCGAGCCGCTATCCTATGTAGGTAAGAATCGGCCAAATCATTTAGAGTAGCATCGGATTTCCGGTTCGAACCTGTTGTAGCTTGTACCGATGCTTGCTGCGTTTCTTCGGCTTCGACCAGGTTGTAGATGCTCTGCCAAGTAGTATTACCGAGACCAAGACATGTGGTGTATGAAATTAATCCCTTTTTACTTGGTCCCTGATCTGCAGCGTGTTGCCCTGTTACTGCAGAGGCTGAGGCGGTTCCAAATTTCTTAGATTTCTTCCCCATTCGGTCTGAACTTGCTACTGCAGAGGAGCTCTGCACAGGATATAAAATGAACGGAATGTAGAGAATATATGGCGAAAACCAAGTATGAAAGAATTATGCCAATCGATGAATAATGGAGGATTAACATAAGGTTCCCGCGGATACAATTTCTAAGGAGATTTGGCATAACTGCTCCATTAATTGGCCTTTTAAACCTGTCAATCATTTAAATGTTCATCATATCGTTTATCTGCCGAATAGTCCCTTTAAGCGTGGATTTGATTTTTTGGCGGTTGGGCATAAGTGAATCACTATTGGGAAGAAAACGACTTTTAATAATAATTAAGACAATATATCTACGCCATATCAATCCCTTTTGAAAATCGTGCTTAGTCTTTATCGCAATCGGCGATCGGAGGAGTGCTTGAATGGTTTCATTTATGTTACTGTGGAATCCCCGATTGCCGATAGCGATATCGCTAATTCGCATTGGGAACTTTTAAGAAAGGAGACTTTTGTTGTATTCATATCGCATTCCGCGATTGCCGATAGTGATATCGCATCGGAGCGAGGGGAGGGGTCTTTATTATGATTGCTTATTTCCCAATAGCCGATAGTTATTTGCGCTCGTTGCATCGGGGAAAACCACTAGGTTCTTTGTTATGCATCCTTGGTTATTGCGATATGCGATCTTGCGATCGCTTTATCGCAATAACGAAGAATTATTCATTTTTTATTGTAAGACTGACTATATGTTTATTCAAAAGGTTTTTATAATGTTTCGTTTGCTTCTGGACCTTTTGAGAAAAGACAAGTTGATACCAATTTAATCTAAAAGGGACCCATTTCATATTATAGTTTTGAAAATAAATTTTATGAAATGGGGGGTTGTTGTATAGCACAACAGGTAGACAGACATGCTGAAAACCTATTTTGAGATAGCTTGTGTGTCCCTCAAAAAAATAAGAAGAGAAGAATAAAAAAAAGAAAAATAAAAAAATATAATACCATGATAGGGGAATACAACCTGTCTGTTAATAAATTTTGTGATTTTGCAGGTTTTGAAGACAATGGAAAATGCAAAGCTACATGGGCAACATGCTTAAATTCCATTCCATTTCTACATCCATCCACTCCATACCAAACATATCTACTAGGTTCCTACCACTCTCATCCATCCTTGGGGCCCAAAAAACCATTTTTATGCACTCTCTGGCTTGCTACAGGATGTTCTGTAACTACTACAGGAAGATCATGTAGCACTACAAGATGTCCTAGAATTCTACAGGGGAAGGAATTGGATAGAAAACCATCATGCATGGCCCATCCTAGGTTGGTTGGGGCCTCTTCACTTGATCCAAGCACTCACCCATTATTCATTCATACCTGATTCAAAAAATCACCATCTCCCCATACCAACCCTAAGCTCTGTCTCATTCAAGCAAGAGAGAAAAATTTCAAAAATAAAAAGGAACATAGGACATGTCCTCCACTTCCACCATCCTCATCCTCACTCATCATCCTATACCATCATCTTCCAACCCCTACACTACTTCCTAGCACTCCACTGTAAAAAAGGACTATTGAAAAGGAAGAAAAGGGGGTTGTTATAGGATCTCCTATAGCAGTCTGTGCCATTATACCATAAAACTGAAACCTATTTTTTCTTCCCATTAGAAGTGAGGAGATGATACCATCATCCATGGTAGCTTTTCTCTTCCAAGTAGGACTCCACAATAGTAGAAACAACACCTGAGATACCAATCAAGCACCTGCACACATGAGCAACAATAAAAAATCAATTATATAGGAGCAAAAAGATAATGTACACATGAAAAAGACAAGGAATTACTTCCCTAAGTAGTAGCACAAAAGTCCAGAACTCCAACATGCACTGATCAAGCATGAGGTAGGCATAGGTATGGTAACTTCTAAGCTCCTCCTTAGGTATGAAATAATGAAAAATGTGTACATGTCGAGGAAATATTTGTTTTTTATAAGCTGGAGGTGGCCAGTGAACTTGGCCACCCTCAGCTCATGAACAAAAAGTAATATATCAGTCAACATGCAACATAAATGTGTCACATCAGTCAAAATTAGTTAAGAGGGATTTGGTGATGATTACGAGGAACAAGAGAATTACCACCAAAGGTGGGCCAACAGTCCAAATGAGGAAAACTCGTACTATCGACAACCAACACAACGCTTCGAGCCCTGACCACAAATAACATAAAACCAAAACTTTCCTATATTTTTCGCTCATTTTTAAATTAAGAAGGTAGGGACAAGATTGGGAAGTTATCGAGAGAGTCAAACCCTACTCTGTCAATCCTAAAGGAGGCGGCTATAGTAAACAACTACAGTAAGTGCAGGAGGCTATAGGAAGCTACATGAGGGACAAGAATTGCTACAAGAATCTTGCAAGGGTGCAAGAATGGGGCTTAGGGTCGATTTGGTCCTGAATTGTCATTATACTAGGCATTATAGTAAGAATTAATTGGTATCTCTCTCTGTTTGTCCATGATTTGCATATTGGTGCACTTTGAACTCCCTTAGAAATTACAGTCATCCTGTGAATTAAAAATAGTTTTTGGGCTATGAAAGTAAAGAGTTTTGTGGCTAGAAAGAGTCTTAGTAATTAAATCATACACTAGAGTTCAACCTCTTAGCTACTTTGATTTCATACTAAAGGTATCCTAGAAAGAACCTCCTACACCTGGTAAAATAGGAGAAGAAGATGGGAGGGGGTTTCAATAGGAGGGAGCCTACAGATAGAAGGAGAATTCACCTTCATCCACCTGTAGTAGACATCTTCAGGAGGCATCATTGGTTAGGTTTCTTTGAGATTCTAAAATTATATGATGATGAGATCACTTATGAGTTTTCCATGGCCCTAAACCCTCAAGAAAGAGCAAGTGATACTACTGTAGTGAGGGGATTATCCATTACCATCACTCTTGAGTTGATTAGCATGGCAACAACCCTTCTCTTAGGGGTCTAGTGGAGAAAACAAGACAAGTCTAGTAGTGCCCTTGCTAAGAAGAATTTATTCATAAATGACAAGAAACCAATTGAAGATGAAAATGGGGTCAGAAGGGAGAGCCTTCCCTATCCTTGAGATGAGGTAGCCTACCACATCCTTAAGTTCATTACTTGTGAAGGAAGACTGAGTCTAGTCTATGGCTACAAATTCAGACTACTCCATGAACTAAGATTTTGAGCTAGATTGCTCATAGCCCAAAGACTTAGTGTGCCTTATTTTCTCCTATATTCCTTCATGGACATGAGTCAAAAGGTGAAAGAAGGAAAGAAACAACAGTTAGCACACCATGATCTCATCAAGCTAATAGTGGAGGATTCTTTGAGTAAATAATTAGCTCGCATCCTCTGGTCCACATTTAGAGATATGGACAGAGAAGCCTTCCTTGAGGCCCAAGTTCTTGCACTTGGTGAGAACCAAACATAAAGTGATAAAGAAGAGGAAGGATAAAAAGAAGAAGAGGAAGAAGAAGAAGATGGAGGAAATGAGGAGGAAGAACCACAAACAGAGGAAGGGGTGGAAGAAGAATAAAAGGAAGAAAAAGGGGAGATGTCTCTAGAGTAGCAAAGGTTGTCTCCCGAACCCACTGAAAAGTAGACAGTTGTTGCACTAGCTGCCTTGAGCACACCTATCAAATACAAGAAGGAAAGTCGGAGGAAAACTCCCCTGTATTTCAAAACAAGGAAAAGCACTAGGATTAGACTGGGGAAGTCTCAAACACCCACAAGGACCCCTATTTTGATTGAATAATCACCCAGCAAGAGAGAGGAGTTGGAACATATTGAAAGGAAGGTTGAGGAAGCCACATCTCCTTGAGCCATCTCAAAGACTACCATAACCTATTCAAGGAAGCTTGTCACGAGGGAAACTTCCTCTAAGCAGCCCAAAGCACCTGTCACACTCTAACAGAAAGGAAAATGCCTACTATAGGAAACACAAACAGTGCTATAGGAAACACGGGGACTGCTACAGGAAGGGCAGAAAATGCTACAGGAGGAGAAAGAGGGGCAAAAAGAAGGCACATAAGTAACACAACAAGCATAGGAGGTGGAAACTTCTCCAAGAATATTTGAGAGAGATTTTCCAAAACTTCAGGAGCCCAGTCCATAGCTCAATTTGAGCTCCTATTACAAGTTCATTGAAGGAGGAAGAGTGATCCCACAGAAATTTGCAGTCCCTCTCTTCTTTGAGCCTGAAGCAGAAACAGGAAGGACACATAGGTGGATGTAGATTGCCAAAGCTGAGAAAGTGGAAGATGCGAGCATTATGGAAGAAACACTCATAGAATGGGCAAGGAGTTGAGTGAGGTGAGGTATAAAGAATACACCATGAGAACACAACTTCAAGTAGAAAAAAATGGTTGAGGAAGAAATTACAAGAGAAGGAGACTCAATTGGCTGCAAGGGAAAGCCTCTCCATGGAAGCACTTCAATGCAGACTCTCATACAAATCCTATGCATTTTTCCTAAAAGACCAATGGATGTAGCTCCAGATCAAGACATTAGTATAGCATCGGTCAATGCCATTCCAGGACCATAAACAATTCATTAAGTTGTGTGACAAAAGTGGCATGGAAGATAGAGCCAAATTGGCTGAGTTCTACCTACACAACCTCACCCTAACTAACATGAATGTTTTGGACCTCAATGAAAAATTGGGAGACTTGCATCTTATGGCTCTTGCATCATGGATAAGGCATGAGGAATCTAGGGCTGAGTTAGCAAAAATATTATAGGAAAAGGAAGAAAATAAACCCCTCCACATCAAGGGAGAGCAAATAAGTTCCATGGTTGTAATCAACACTCAGTACATCATTTCCAATGATGCTAAGATGGAACCTAGATACCTTTCCACCCAATAACAAGCCAAGCCATTTGTCACTTTGAGGACACTCTCAGGATGTTGGGGACAGAGAGACAATGGACATGTTAGATAAGGTGGAATACCCTTCCACACAGTCTCTAGATCATAGAATAACACACTCCTGAGAGATTGGACAATGCATTGGACATAACACCTCTATACAAAAGGGCCATGTAGAGATTCAAGATCAATTGGATTGGACTAAATCTCACTCCACCTTTGTTGTTGGGTCTACAGGAAAGAAGGAAGGAAGAAGATGAAAGGAAGAAGTGGGAAGAGATAGAGAAAAATGCAGGCTTCTACCCTGAGGAAGAGACAACATCTACAGAAGCTTGGGATGTTAGAAAGGCCACCAAGGCCATGGATGACACAAATATAGATGAGTAGGTCGCTTAGAGGATGAGAAAAATTTTCAGCACAGGGGCGATGATGAGGCTCATCAATAGGTAAACTATATGGGTCAAAATTCTATTCTCTAGCTTATTAAACTTCATTTTCTCACATTTATCTGCAAATTTTGTTATCTTATGCTTAATGTGAGGAGTAAATATGTGTTACTCTGTCATGTGTCCTAATGTGTGTTGAATGAAGGAATTGTAGCAAGTTTGAGTTGATTTGGGTGTAGGAAATCAAAGTAGACAAGAAAGGTAGATTCTAGGAGGTGGTATCCCTCCTTAACTCCTCCAATCAGTTGAAAATCTCCCACTCTATCTCATCAGCTGAGGTTCACTAGTAGCTAAGCATGATGAGTTTATTGGTAGCCGAGTCAGTGCAAATAAAGGAAGCCTTAAACCCACTTATACTCGAGTTATGGAGCCAAGTATCCCTGTTTTATAGGGAGATATTGGTAGCTCCATTTTTGTATAAATAAGAAATCTAGGGACTCATTAGGATTCGAAGTTTTCGTAGCCAAAGAGGACATTTTAGCTGCAATACATTTTTACTATCATGTTATGATGTATTTGACACTTTTTATGATAATGAGAAATTATGTTTTGATCGAGAAATGGGTTGACTCAGGGGGATGAAGCTCCTGGGTTAGGGCCCAACCCTACCAGTAGAAGTTCCTCTCTTGTATCTATATTCTTAGGTGAGAATGTTGATTAGTTATTGCAGTTTATTCATGTCTCTTTTAGCTTAAAAGATTGATTAAGTTGTTGGTTTAGTCATGCCTCCAGTAGATTAAAGGATAAATTAGTTATTGCAGTAAAACAGAGTAAAATACATCAAAAATATTGTGAGAGTGACCCCTATCTCATCTCCCTCAAGGGATCATGATTAGAGGGCCCCACTCCCACATCCCAAAAACAAAGTTTGACTTTTTTGTCCATTGGATAGATTAAATTTCAGTTTTAGCTTTTTATGATTTATTGGAAATATTTATAGTTGTTATTCTTCTTCTTAAGATTCTTGTAGATTAGAAGTTATTTCCTTTCTTATATCCAGTTCTTAGCAATAGTTAGATCAAATTTTATGAATTTAATTGATATTTTACACATTGACATGTAATCATTTGCAAATGAAAAGAGGAACAAGTGTAATTGCAAGGTTGTTGATCTACAAGAAGGGACTCATCCAACCAACTCCATCTAGGTATTTTCCACCTTCTGTTGACGCATGCCAACCCATATTATGAACCTCTGTCTTTCAGCCACCGTGAGCAAGCTATCTTAGTCGAATCTGGCCTTCTTGGAATGCTAGGTTTTTCCACAGGTCATTTTCACCTTCCCCACACCATTCACACTGTCATACACCCTTCCAACACTGAATATCACTATTCTTTCACTCTAGAACCTCTAATCCATCTTCCTGTAGTTGTTCAGGGTATCCTGTAGCAGTTTAGGACATCCTATAGCAAACTTGTAGCAACATCCTGTAGTAAACCTGTAGCAGCTTGTTTTGACCTGCAATGATAGCTTAGCCTAGTTTAGGACTAGTTTAACCCCTCATCTTGGACTCCATGAACAAAAGTGCCACCTAGACCAGTCCTTTCATTCCTTTCCTTCCTACAATATAAGATAGCATTAGCCCTTTTATTTCTAAATCTAGCAATTGGAACTTTATATATTCTGCAAGTGTGAATGGGATAGTTAATGTATGCATGTTTGAATTATGAAATGGTAGTGTAGTATTCTATTTTCAAGAAACCCTGATAGCAAGGTGATCGAGTGAAATATTAGCATAGTTTCCTTTCCACAAGTGATTTACATCATTTCTTAGCTAGATGATTTGTGTAATTTCATAACATTTACAAGTTGGCAGCTTTCATTTCCTGAATTGACAAGCATTTACTTTCTCTACACTAGAACTAGCCTTTACATTTTGCTTTCAATATTTAGACTCCTTTTAGCTCAATATAAGAATGGTTCAGAACCCTAATGGTCAAGTCACCCCATTGAGAGTGACATGAGTAGAATGATGCATTTGTTATGTATATAGCACTGTCACCTCCAAGTTTGTATGAAATACTGGGTTGATAAAGTAAATTTGGTAGCTCTGGGAGTTGCAACATCCTTGCTCCAATATCAAGGCTCATCACTTTCCAAGTAATATTGCTCCAACCATTCAACAAGGGGATCATGATAACTAGATGAACAATCATGAAACTGAAAGATAGATTCATTTTCAATATGTGGAATAAATTCGTGAATATTTTCCCATGAAAGGGTATTGGTTTGATCATGTCTCGAACGCTTATCAATATTGTGAGGTCCTCCTCACATAACCATCAACATAGGTTGAAGTGTCTAAACTTCTTTTCATGGTTCTAAAGTATCTAAAGGTACATCATAAAAAATGGTGGCTTGCAGAAATTAGAAGCTGAGGATACATAGTACTCAGTAGATGAGTCAATGAATACATTAAGAAAACCATGATCAAGATTTGATTCTCCATTCAAGTCAAGGTAGTATTCATGATTTGATGAATTTGAAAATGGAATTGATTGAAAATACAAAGTTACATTCTTTTCTTATTCACATTCACAAGGTGAAGAATGAGATGCATTATGAACAATGGTTTCTTCCTTATCTTATTTCAATCTAAAATCAGTATTCCACCAGTCTTGACTGCAGTCATAATCACTATCATTAGAATCTAAGTCATTCATAGATCTGATAGGACTAATGGATTCATTAAATATGTCGAGAATCTGGGTAGTTCATGGGGAAGAAATGAAAATTGAGGGGAGAAATCATCTTTAATAGTACATTCTTGTTCATAATCAGAAGCCCAAACATAATCATCATGAAGGATATCTTGAATCTCTTGATATCCCTTAACACCATCTTGAGCATAATCCTCTTGCAATGCCTTAAAGGCTACTATAATAGGTTGATTCAGTGAATCATAAAAAATAAGATAAAAGAATATGGTTGGTGGAGTATAAGAGACACATTAAGAAGAAAAAATATCATCGATCAAATCATATTGAAGGTTACACCATAAGTTAAAAACTTGATTATGAGGGGAAGGAGATCATGTGATCATATCATCAAACTAATATTGCAGTTTCTCAAACTTAACATTAACACACGAAGTTGTTTCATTTGATCAAGAAACAAAATAAGAGGGAGAATCACAAGAAAGATCGAGGTATTCCTTTGAAACTTCAAGGGCCCCATGGCCAAGGAAATTCAGTAGACTTGAAAGAGATTCAGGTTCAGGCTGATTCAAGTAGAGTTGAACAAGATACTAAAATTTTTATTTCATAAAATTCTAATCTATGTTATCATATAAAAAATCATATAGAAGTGAAGGAAGCAATAAACATCACCCTATTTGATTCTAAGATGAATAATATTTTTGTAAATATTTTGATAATCATACTTGGCAAAGGCATGGTGAAGCTCCATGACTAGTTGTTAAAGAGTGGACAAAAGTGGTCATAAATGTATAACACCATTGTTTAACATGATATTTGAATGTGAGAATGAATAACCTACAAACACCATCCTCAGAATTTATTTCACAAGATTTGGAAAATTCAAGAATATGGAGGGTGTGTTAAAAAATGTTTGTTTCACCCCTACCATCAAATTTGATATGTGACAAGTCTTCAATTATCTGTGTGGTACTTTTTAGATTTCTAACTTTAGAAAAGCATGCTAGGGTTATGATATGGGAATAAGCCATTCAAGATGAAAAGTTGAAATCAGATCTCACAGGTTCATCTTGTCATCTAGCCCCCCTTCTAGCACCAAAATATTGTTGACAATGTGGGAAGCCGAGAACAGGGAAGGGGGTCTCCCCAATTTTAAGTCCCAACTAAACTCCACACTATTTGGAGTAGTATCCCCAACCATAGTAGATTTTCTTTCCAAATCGATGGTGTCAAAGATATTCCTTGGTTGCAAAGAACACATAAGATGACAAGTACATGACTTTGGTGATAGCAAGTGTATGTACTTTCTGAGATATCAAATGTAATGTATGAAAGGTTCTTTCACATCCAAAGAAACAAGTGAGAACTTTGGAAGAAAGTAATAATACTATCTTAGAAGAGATACATGAGCAATACAAAGAATCATTATTTAACTTGCAAAATAGTTCACAAGATAACAATGATCAGCATAACATAAAAAACACAGATTCAACTAGATACATACTGAATAAAATGAATTATTTAATTAATATTAGCATAAATGAAACATCACACATTGCAAATATATAAAGAATAGTCTTATTACATTGAGGACATATGCATGAATACGTGCCATCTCTGAGAGCTTCTTATTATTAAGTGAAATTTATGAGAATCTAATTACATTGATATAATACTATCCCCAATAGTGGAACATGAATCCAACACTTGCTTCTCCAAAGAATGATACCCTTCCTATGATAGACTAGAGAAGCCAAGGCTCCAAATATTAGGTTACAAGCCCTTTTCTTGAGTTATGAGGGTTTATTTATAACAAATGAGATGAATCTTCATCTCCCTTGGTGACCTTCAAACTTCCCTCTTGAATCATAAACTTCTTTTGTCTTTACTCTAAATAATGACTCTTCACATTCCACATTTAACTCTTGGACATCCACTTACATTTACACTTTATTATTTTCAAATACAATAAGACAAAACCCTATGTAGGATAAAAATGGCTCAAGACTAATAAGACAAACTAAATGAATTAAGCTTGAGTTTGAGGAAACTCTAGCTCAACAACTTCAACTTGTAACTCTGTAGTGACATATTGATGCCAAGATCTGTATTGTGTAATTATTTCTGCAAATTTTGCTGGAAGGTTAGGCTAATATATGACTCTAGACTCCATAGAATCTAGATTAATGGTTTTGGAGCTCATATTTACCTCATTCCACAATAATAATAGCTTCATATTAATCTTAGCAGGTCCAACTATATACCTCTACATATTCTGTCTATTCATCTCCAAGCCCTCCTTGGTTGTGACCTTCTTTAGATTGATTAAAAACTCTTTGATTTTGTGCCTAATGATGTTTCTTCACTTTTCCTCTATAAATGATCCAAATGAAGGGATCTTGTGTATTCTTACCAAAGAATCCAAACTATTGTACAATCGTGCATCGGTAGTTATTATGTTGGCCACAAAAGTGTTGAGTTGTTTGTTACTCTAAATGAGCATTTTGGCCTTTCCCTTATCCAATTTTGCTTCTTTTGTTGTCTTCCTATCCAACTCCACTGGTGTATATATGTACTTATCATCCCATTCTCAGATCACACTAATTGTTGCATGGATTACTTTTAGATCTTTTACATTTTCTCACAACCTCTTTTGCATATCACGTCTAGCACTATTTCCTTATGAATGGTGATTATCTCATCGTAAAGATGCCTAATTGTGTCTCCCAATGCTTGGATTTCACCATATATTTCTCCCTAAATTTATTTCAAATAATAACATGTGGAAGACAGTCATTGGATCTCAACTTATATATGTTCTCCTTATTGTCTTGTAGCATCTAGATCTTTAGCCATTTGTCGATTTTTTGCCATTAAGAAATATGTATTTGATTTTACAACTCCTACAAAGGCCAAGTTTTTTGTAGCAATTGTATGTGGATTCCTCCTAGTGTTAGTAACAATCATCATTTTAGTGTGGTTGAAATAAAGACAAATAAGATCATTAGGGAAGTTTTTCTTCCTTTACCATACTATTTTGTTCTAGAGCTGGTTAAAGGTCAGGTTGGAAATATCCATGATAATGTCATCATCTTGAGGATTGACTCCCATTTCACCATCTAGGATGGTCCCATATGTGTGTTGAGTTGAAGGTTAACTGTTAATATGTCCAACAATGGGCATTATGTCAACTTATTGTTTTTGTTCCACTTGTTCAACATCCATGTCCTAGGATAGTATTTTCTCCTCAACTTCTTCTGCAAACTATTGATCTTGTTTTTGTTGGTTCTCCTCTTCTCCTAGATATCTCTATCTTTCCTCCACTACTTACCTTAGTATTTATTCTTCTTCCTTTCTCTTCATTTCTTCCTATGCCTACATTTCCTCCCTCTCTTCCCTTTCATGCTCTTCCTTCTGCAGTCTCTCTTCCTTCTGTATTTTCTCTTCCTCTCGCCTCTTCTCTACTTCCTCTTCCTCTTTGCTACATATCCACTTTTATAATGATTGGATCCTCTTTGAACTTATGGCTATGATCCTCTAAAGAGTTATGAGAAACCTTCCTCTTATAGCTAATTCTCACTTGGGTGTGTTCTTCTAGTTGTTGTTCTCTTTGGGTAACAATTTATTATGGAACTACACCGGAAGGGTCAGCTTCTTTTCTTGGTGCATGTGACCAATAGGCATTGCAGAAATTCTTCGCCTTTCCCTCTTCCATCTTCGCATAGGTCACATACATGTAGACAAAGTGAAACTTGGCATAGTGTCTCTTGCAAACTCCTCTGAGATCATACTGATGAAACTCTATTGTAGTGAACTTAAGGCTTTCCAATTGTTTATCTTCAACATCTATGGCCTTCAAGTTATTAATATCATAAGATACCACCTATAAAGGAAAGGAAGACCAAGTTTGCTTCTCCTTTTTTTTGTAGCGGCGAAGATAAACCTGTGACAAGATGATCTTCAACCTCTTGCATGACAAACTTATCTGTAGCATACCCTTGCAAGAGATAAGGTGGTTTATGATAGCCAAACACTATGCATTATGTACCATTTGGTGAGGAAAACCAATTTTCTACATCCATTACTGACTTCATTTCCTCATGGGAAATGTAAGGGGCTTATGCTTCAAATGTCATCTGATATAAGAACTTGAAGATATTCTTAGTAAGTATCTACAGTTGCATTCTATCGGAATATCCAATAAATGTGGATAGGAGGATGTTTAGGTGTCCATTTCCATTCCAAATTAGGGAATTCATTACAAGCACATATTCCATCTAGAAGGTAAGAAGACATGTAGAATTGTTGTTTCTTGCCTTGTGGTGTGTTCTTTGCCTTTCTCAAGTTAATATGTAGTTATTGGGACATTAGATGAGACCAGTTAAATATATTCCCTTTTAAAACAATCTGATGTAGCATCTAGACCCATCATTCTAGGATGATTTTAGTATTATGGTGTCCATAAACTCAACAACACAGAACCAACAAGTACTCAAACACCGTTCTCAGTGAATTGGTCTTGTAAGTATTGTTAGGTGTTTGAATTTTTTTTCCGGTTCTTTCCACCATGACTTAACCACTTTCTTAGTGTTAAGATAGATTGAGGTTGCATAAAATTGTGAATCCAAATGTTTTTCAAGCTTCAACAACTTGTATATCATTTAGATGTCATGTGATTGGTAGCAAGCAAGTTGTTGCCCACTAGCACTATTCTATAACATGTTATTGGTATCCAGGCCATATAAAATCCATCTAATAACATATACACATGGTAAAAATGGGAATATGAAAGCGACCATGTGAAACACTGATCCTTTAATGATGTAAACCTACATATCTTCTAGATCTTCTTTTAACTTTGTCATTGTGAATGCAACTCTGATGGCATGCCAAGTGGTAGTGGAATCCTTCTCAATGTATAATTGTGTATATGACAGAATAGGAGTTGATGTTGAGGGGAAATCAATGAATTCCTCGATACTACTTTCGGTGGCCTCCATTGATGTTGTATTCTTGGGAGGCATGGTGTTATCTGATGATGAAAGAGTAATGCGTTCAAGACCTATAGTACCTGTTGCAAGATATGCATTCATGGTGATAAAAATATAGATTAAAATATCAGTTCAACAATCTACTTTAAAGCATCAACAGAGTCACTAGGGGAAAATATTATGCAATACTGAGCAATAAAGAAGTAGACTGGGTTCTAGAATTGCGCAATTTGCAGCAAGAGAGAGAGAGATCTAACATTTATGGTTGACATGAGAGTGCCTTTTGGACTGGAACTATGCAATTTGTAGTCTTAGCTGGTAGAGGGAGATGAGGATTTCACAATGTGCCATTTCAGTGGCCAGGTAGGGCCACTGCTAATTGGGATTGTGGAATTCACAACTGGAGGAGGCCAGTAATTTTGCACTCTGAAGTTGCAGCTAGAAAGAACAGGGTCTTGTTGCTTGTGACTGTACAATTCACAATGAGAGAAGCCATCAAGCCCTAACAACTGTGTAGTTTATCTTGGGATGGAGGCAAATTTTACCTGTGGGACTAAGGAAAAAATAAGTGTAGATCAGTCATAGAATCATTTCAATCAATCACTAGCATCACCTACTTAATATAATACAAAAGGAAGAACATGCATCCATAAATAGACCCAACAACATAAATTGCTGGTAGGCGAAAATACAAGAAAGCGATTCCACTTTTGAAAATAGCTCAAAAGACTGAAATTACACTTATACATGCTAATGATAATAGAAACTATAAAAAATATAAGAAGAAATGAGAAAAATGACACTTGCAAACACAAAAGCGATAGAAAAAACAACAAAAAACAACTCTATAGAAACTTAGCCGAAAAAGCACTGCAAATCAAATCTAAATCTCCTTAAACTAATGAGAATGGTTGGAGCTCTAATGTTAGATGTGAAAATAAGCTCTACAAGATTCTATTATATAGATTTACTCTTATGGGATCAAGGTTAGGGTTTCTGAAAAACATGCCTAAAATCAAGGAGAAAGTGACACTTGTCTTTAGATCTGTAATAGAAACTTGCACCACACATTCAATGAGGAATGAAAATTCCCTATTTTCTTTGGATTCATGCTTTGTTGATATAGGGTACTATTCAATCCACTGGCAGAAAAGATTGTACAATTCCTAGTGACAAGGGGACTCACAATGAAGGATTGTGTAGTTTTCTTGCTTAATGACTGTTTGTCTCACAATATTTTTTAGTTCACTTTTTCAAGGAATTTCCCAGTCTCCAGTGACATTTGATTGTGCAATTGATGGAAACAAGACAATCAATTAATGCTAGATTGGAACGTGACTTAGATTTTGTTGGAGAGATACATCACTTGCCTTTAGAAGTTGTATAACTGCTTTTGACATGACCTAGTCATCATCATGACAACATAATTGAGACAACACACAAACAATACATGGAAAGCTAAGTCAATGCAATCAAGAGGAACAGTCGAAAATGAAAAAAAAAAACAAGTTCTTATACACAAAAGAAGGCTCTAAAATTGAAGCAAAGCCAAAATTTTGGAGGGAGGTTGTAGCAGCTAGAACAAAACCCTAATATTAATATTATAATCCCAAGGGATTATAAACCTAATAGATTAATAATAAACTATTGGATTAATATTATAATCCATGTGACAAATGTCGCAATGTGATAAACATTATTGCAATGTTACATTAAATTGCAATTTATCCAACATCACAATGTGACATTACAAAATGTGGTCAACCACATTTAATAACATAAATGGCTATTCAACGTCTATGTTTAACTATGTTTGACAATCAATAGTCTTTAGCTTCAGATAAACATAATTTCCTATTAATATTATTTATTAATATTAATAATCAAACATGTTGTGATGTTTGAATGGCACAAAGATCTATCTAACATCACAATGTGACAAACATTGTTACAATATTACATGACATTGAAATTTATCCAATGCCACAATGCGACATTACAAAATTAGTAAACTAGATTTAATATTGTGGTTGACTATGTTGGATTACGTTCGAGAGTTAACACATGCTCAACCATGATCAACCATGGTAAATCATGGTCAATAATGGTTGAATATGGTCAATTATGGTCAAGCATGATCAACCATGGTTAAATATGGCCAGCCATCATCAACCATAGTCAATTGTGACGAACCATACTTCAATAGGGTCAAACCTGGTCAACCATGTTCAACCATGGTTAATCAATGTCAACCATCAGTAACCATGTTTAACCGTGTTCAACACTGATTAAACATGGTCAACCATGGTCTACCATCATTAACCATGGTCATAATGGTAAATCAATGTCTCTATAGTCAACTACGATCAACTATGGTTAATCATGCTTGAATATGGTCAACCATGGTCAACAATGATCAACCATGATTAACCATGGTTAAATTTCATCAACCATGATTAAGGTATATTTGGATTAATTTGGCCAACCGTTATCAACCATTATCAATCATGATCATTTAAGGTCAACCATGTCAACCGTGATCAACCATTTTCAACCACCATTAAGCATGGTCAAGCATCATTAACCATGGTCATAATGGTCAATCAATGTTTCTATAGTCAACCATGATTAGTCGTGGTTGAATATGGTCATGTTTGGTCAACCATTGCCATCCTTGGGTTTATTAATCCCTTGGATATATTAATCATAAGGGTTTATAATATTAATCCCTTGGGTTTATAATATTAATGAACACCTGTGTTTATTAATCCCTTGTTTTTATCAATCCAATCAATTTACATCCTCTTGAGTTTATAATATAAATCACTTGTGTTTATAATATTAACAAACTTGTGGGTTTATTAATATCTTGGGTAATATTAATCCCTTGGGTTTAATAATCCCTTGGGTTTAATAATCCCTTAGGTTTATTAATCCCTTGAGTTTATAATAATATTAGTCCCTTTGTTTTATTAATCCCTTGGGTTGATAATATTAGTCCAT